>JARHVA010000636.1:3787500-4047500 GCA_037957365.1 Torreya grandis
CCTTCAATTCTTCTATAGCCTTGTTCAATATTTCAATTTTTTAAAAATACATTATATCCATTTATAGGATGTGTCATTCTCTTATTTCTCAAACACTCTACCTTCTACCATTACTTTGGTTTCCATCATGATCATTTCTTTCACGTCTCTGATCACTTCTTCCCATACCTTCAAGGTGAAGGTGTGGGATTTGATTTATACATGGATATCCTATAATTATTTATTGATAAGATCATATATCTTCATGAATTATTTAATTTATTTCATTCCTTTTATGAGGAAATCATCTACCTATGCTTCAAGAGTTTTGCCATAAGTATTGTATTTGTTGATCATGGAAATAAAATCCTTTTTTATTCTTGGTAATTATGTCAGAGCATCGATTAATGATACTACAGGAGTTTCTATTAGATAAAGTAGATAATTAACATAACTTGCTTGATATTTGATCTATCCTCTAAGTTGTTCTTGAGTTAACTCATTTTGTTTATACCTTTTAATGATCCTCTCAGTGTTTTCTCAGAGATTCTGAATATCACCTTCTCTTGTTACTTCTTCGAGTGATATCATTTTTAGATTATAATATCCTAACATTATTTATTTGATATCCTTATCAACATTTGGTTTAATAATATTTACAAACTATTCTCCTAAAGAATTTGATACCAACCTAGAGGTGATTTTCACTTTTTTTGGTGTTGGAGTCTTTAAGAGATTAGACACCACATTAAAATTTAGTAATTTGGGTTCAACCACCCTTTTTATTTTCTAGAGCAAAGGTTACATTCACTAAAATGGAATATATTTTAAGGTAACTACCTAAGTAACCAATGAAGGAGTAGTTGATTAGGAGGAGGAAGAACTTGGAGGGACCCAAATGGATAATGTGGATTCTATTCTTCAACCTTTTTCTACTATTACATTTTGAAAGATGAGGCTATGTATTGTTGTGTGGTATTTGGGATGAGCAAGTTGGTATAAACCAAGGTTTCAATTGAAGATCATGGTCTTAGTGATTTCTTGGCTTACTTATTTTTCACTACTATTGAATTTTATTCACATTACTTTCCTAATTGCTTCCTAGGATTGGGATCCTCATCTCCACCATCACTCAAAATAGAGGATCCTAAGGATTCGATAACCACCTTAACACTATTTTTATTAGGAACTGATGGGAAATATTGCTTTAGGGGAGTTGAATATTTTTGTCTCTTTGATCTATCCATGGTTACTCTAGATAGGAATTATTGATAGTGGTCAAACACTTGGTAGGGTATTTATTTCAATGTGCTTCTCCTTCACTTATGCTGATATTGACTAAATATTCATGGAGTGGGATTATCAATGTCATGCTTATCATCATTTTATCTATCTTTACCACGAGTTGCCCATATTTTGACTTGATTTACCTAGTATGTGAGTTGTAGTACTTGGCATAAGTGAATACTAAATCTAAACATTTCACTGAAATGGGAAAGATATTTACCTATGGAAGCCCATTCTCTACTAGGTATTTGATCAACATTGTTGGAATTTTAGAATTTAATATTTTATGGAAGTCAATCAGGTCCACATGCCCAATATAAATATCATAAATATTTAGTATATCATAATATATCACCAATAAAGGTTCATATCCGATGTATTTAAATTTCATCTTGGCAACTCTGGATTGGATATCCAGTGGGTTAGGAGGTAGAAAATAGTAGATTGGTTGAAATAAGTGCATGGAAATGGACATATGGTTATTATTAATTTAAAAAAATGGATTTTTAAAACAAGTTTAAGATGGAGTTTTTTTAAAAAAAATAAAAAGGGGTAAAAATAATATTAATAAGAAAAGAGCATTACAAGAAGAATGGGGGGTAGAAACCCCCAGAAGAAAGCAACATAAACTAAAAAACTAAGCACACGCCCAACTAGACAATATTATGAACCTCCCTATTAGCCTCCAAAATTCTTTCCAAATCAGAACAAAACATTAGGGAGAGAGACCCCCAATCCTCAATGTTTCCACCATCCAAATGGTCAGACGCCCATTTATCCAAAAGATCCGTTGCCCTATTCCATTCTCATGGAATGTGAGCAAAAGTAACGCTATCCATAAGTGAGCAAATTTGCAAAATCTATTGCACAATTAGAGATAGTTTCCAATTGACATCCACCACTTTCCTCTTAATGAGTAGGTTAATCAAGACTTAAGAGTCTGATTCACATATAATCCTATGCCAACCTAACACCTGGGCCTTCTCAAGGGCATAAAGAATGGCCTAACCTTCCATCATGTTAATGGTTTACAGCCCCTCAGGAACTGCAAAAAGAAAAATCATCGTACCTTTAGAATCCCTTCCTATCCCTCCACTACCCGTGGGTCCTGGATTACCTCTAGAGGAACCATTTGTATTGATATTGATAATCCCACTAGGGGGCATTACCACTAACCAGTCCTAAGAATTTTCTCCTTGACTTGCTTGCTCCTCCTGACACATGCTGACTTACCAGTTAACTACTGGAATCCAAGTCACGCCATTACCTGAGCATCCTATTTGGTCAAAGGAAGGTAGATCATGCTCTTTACTTAAATGGTTTCTTGGATCATCCCCACCAATTTTTTCCATACTTGCTACACCATGACCCTCACCCCCCAAAATATTTGCCTATTTCTCTCAAGCTAGATATGCCAGGAATAGAAAAATGGGGTCGCCAGCCATATGTCCTGCAGGAAGGGCATCCTTGAGGGGGGTTCTCCCAATCCATTCCAAAAATCAACCACAAATTAAGTATGAAGACATGGACACTGCCAAACATCCCACCAATAATGCCAGAGTTACAAGGCAAAGGGGAAACGCAAAAAAAGGTGTGCTGAATCCTCTTCGGCCACTCCGCACATAACACATACTGAAGGGCCTTGGAAACCTCTCTTCTAGAGATTTTCCTAGGTCAAGCACCTATTCCAAGCCAACATCTAAGTAAAATAGTTGCATTTAGGCCGTGTGAATTTATTTCAGACCTATCTCCACCAATGCACTTCCCCTACCCAATCTCTAAAGAAGTAAAGCCTGATATCTAGATGAAACTATGTAAGCTCCCTTGGGATTGGGAGACCAAGCTAGCTCATCCTCCTCCTGAAGAGGACTACAATAATGCCTAGAAAGGATGCTCAACAAATCCTCATTCTCTTCTTGTGTCCCATTAATAGGCCAAGTTTTAGGAGCATTCCAGTGAGCTACCTCCACCTATCCTTGTGTAATGTAAACTTTGAAGTCACTCACCTGAGACCAGCCAACATCAAGGAATCTCTGACAAAGGTTCAAGAAATTTGGAAACTAAGAAATTATGGAAGGATAACCATCCCAAGAGTCAGACCAAAAGAGAGCCTTGGGTCCCTATTTACAAATCCAAAATAAGCCATTCTTGATGAGAGTAGCCCCTTTTTTGAGAGTACCCCATATTGCTGAACCTTTCCCAATAAGCGGATAGCAAGGAATGTCCCTCTGAATGGTTCCAGAGTAGTAATTCTATGAGAGAATTCTATCCCAATATTTATCTTGTTTGGTGCACCATCGCCAATAAAGTTTGGCCGCCAAAGCAATACCATTTAAGTCCATCTGCCTCAGACCGAGCCCATCATATTATTTGGGGCTGTAGACAATCTCCCATCTAATAAGGCTCCATTTAGTGGAGGTTAGACTACCAGCCCATAAGAATTGTCTGGTAACCAAATCAAACTCCTTAACGAATCCCATCCGAGCAACTTAGAGCATACACTTGTAAATGGGTAAAGCCTACACCATAGATTGGATAAGTTAAACTTAGCCTGCAAAGGATAACCACCTGTGTGTCCAATGATTCACTTTCACCAAATATTTCTCTAAAATAGTTTGCCAAGATTCTTTGGATGTACGGCTAGCTGAGATAGGGATACCCAAGTAAATCAAGGGGGGAGTCCTAATCTAAAAATTTAGAATCCTCACAATCTGTTGCTGAATAGGGACTAGAGTATTGAAGAAGAAGATGGATGACTTATCTTCATTGACCTTTTGTCTCAAGGCCATTAGATAAACATCTAACACCCAGCGTAAATTAGTAGCTTTAGTTATTGTGGCCATGCCCATAAAGGCAATGTCATCAGCAAATTGTAGGTGTGATTACGCCGGCAATTCCCCTCCCCATCACCATCCTTGGATATATCCTTCCTCTCTATTCTTGCTGATCAACCTCCCCAAACCTTCAACAAAGAGAAGAAAAAGGTAAAAAGATAGAGGATCACCTTGTTGTATCCCTCTTATAGCACCAAAAAGCTTCGTATGTTCTCCATTGATAAACATTGAGAAAGAAGTAGAGGAAATGTGTAATGAAATTACTTCAAGAATTAAGTATAACAGCAGAATTATATCCCAATATGACTGAAATATATCCAAATATATGATAATAGATAAGCCACTTCGAGGGGGCAACCTCCACAAGCTTTAATAAGAGTAGAATTCACAATATGATGATAAATGATTACCCACTACCTCCTATATATAGTCTAACTAGGCCATGGTTACTCCATAGGCTGACCTACTAATCTAAAGAAAGCATAGATAAATGTAATATAATGTCAAAGAGGGATAAGTAAGCCACAAGTCGGCTAATACTATCCTCATACATGTGATAGGTTAGGGGCATAACATGCCCTTCCCCTTCAAACCAACATTGTCCTCAACGTTGAACAACTCTGGATGTTGTTGCAGAAATTCTTCACCTTCCCAAGTTGCATCTTCACTGCTTTAGTTTTTCCACTTGATCAAATATTCCTTAATCTCTTTGGTTCTCAACCTCTTAGTACGTGTTTGGAGGATCTTCTCTGGTTCCAAAATGACTCATCCTTCTTCATCTAGTTATGGAAGCTCTGTCTGGGTGGAAACTTTCTGTCCAATGACCTTCTTCAAACAAGAAACATGAAATACTAGGTGTATGTGAGATGAATGAGGTAACTCAAGCTTGTAAGCCACACTTCAAATTTTTTGTAGAATTTGATAAGGGCCATAATAATTTGGAGTAAGTTTGCTGTCCTTTTTTTGTTGCTTCAAGGACATCTGCTTATAAGGTTTCAAATGAATAAATACCCAGTCACCCACCTCAAAATTTTGCTCACTCCGGTGTTGATCTGCTTGTTGCTTCATCCTATTTTGTGCCAAGGCCAGATTCTCTCTCAAACTAGCCAAAACCTCTTTTTGATGTTGAATGTGCTCTTCCACATCTCGAACCTTGGTGTGCACCTTTAATGAAGAAGTGATGGAAGGTGGATGGTAACCATATAGTGTTAGAAATGGAGACATTTTAGAAGAGGTATGGAAAGATGTGTTATACCACCATTCTACAAGTGGTAGCCATTTAACCCAATGTTCTTGTTTATCTGATACAAAACAATGGAGATACCCCTCTAAACATTTGTTAATGACTTTAGTTTGTCCATCAGATTAGGGGTGGTAAGAGGAGCTATGAGCTAGCTGAGTACCCAAACAAGAAAATAGTTCAGTCCAAAAATTACTAGTGAAAATAGGATCATGATCACTTACAATTATTTTTGGGGTTCCATGTAATTTGAGAACTACTTCCATAAAAATAGCCATGACTGTACTTGCTAAAAATGGGTGTGAGAGAGCACAAAAATGGGCATATTTTGTAAGCCTATCCACAATGACCAAAATAACATTCTTACCTTTAGAACAAGGCAACCTAGTGATGAAATCCATGGAAACCTCCTCCCACCTATGACTAAGAATTGCTACTGGTTGTAACAAACCTGGGGTCTTAACTATTTCAACTTTATTCTGTTGGCATATCATACATTCTTCCACAAAATTTTGTACATCTCCCTTGAGTCCTTCCCAAAATAATTCTTTCTTAATTCTATGATAAGTTTTCAAGAACCCTGAGTGTCCCCCAAGTGGAGATGCATGCAACTCTACAATAATCTTATGCTTAAGCTCTGAAGTTTTGCACAAGTATAACCTACCCTTATACCATATGACATTACCTTTCCATTCAAATTTTTCAGAGGATAAATTACCTTGCTGGAGATTCTGAATCAGAACCTGTGTATCCTTGTCTTGCTCCCATTCTAACCTAGCTTCATCCACCCAATCTGCTTGCAATATGGACATTGCACAAAGTAATGCTTCTATGGATGCATCCCGTCTATATAGTGCATCTGCTACTACATTATCTTTACCCTTCTTGTAGATGATTTCAAAATCATAACCCAACATTTTGGTTACCCATTTTTGTTGTTCCTCAGATGATTATCTTTGCTCCAAAAAGTATTTGAGACCATCATGATCCATTTTCACCTTAAAGTGTCTACCCATCAGTTAAGGCCTCCATTGTTTAACTGCATGAAGAATAGCCATCATTTCTTTCTCATAGACAGGTTTTTATAGATTCTTACCTTTGAATTGATGACTTTCAAATGAAATGGGTCTTCCTTCCTGCATTAGTACTGCCCCCAATCCAGACCCAGAAGCATCACATTCAATAGTGAATGTTTGTGAGAAGTCTGGAGTAGTACACATAGCTTCATTTAGTTTCTCAAATGCTTTGGTGGCATCATCATTCCAATGGAAAGCATCCTTCTTTAGAAATGCAGTGAGTGGAGATGCTATGCTGCCATAACCTTTCACAAATCTTCTATAGTAACCTGTTAGTCTAAGAAACCCTCGAAGGTTTTTGAGAGTTTTTGGCATGGGCCATTCCATTATCGCTTTGATCTTCTGAGGATCAACTTTGACCCCTTCATGGGAAAAAATGTGACCAAGGTACTCTACCTCCTGTACTCCAAAAGCACATTTAGATGGCTTCGCATAAAGTTGGTGCTTCTCCAAAACTATCAACACTTGTTTCACATGTTGCAGATGTGCTTCCCATGTCTGACTATAAATCAATATGTCATCAAAGAAAAATAGCACAAACTTCCTTAAAAAAGGCCTAAAAATAGTGTTCATCAAGCTCTGAAAAGTAGATGGTGCATTTGTAAGACCAAAGGGCATTACCAAAAACTCATAATGGCCCTCATTTATTCTAAAAGTAGTTTTATGAACATCTTCATCCTTGATTCTAATTTGATGGTACCCCCGAGCGAAGATCCAGTTTTGTGAAATAATTAGCACCATGAAACTCATCAAGTAAATCATCAATTACTGAAATATCAAACTTATCTTTGATGGTGTGCTTGTTGAGTTCCCTATAATCTGGGCACATCCTCCATGTGTCATCCTTCTTCCGCACCATGACCACTGGTGATGAATATGCACTTTGGCTATGCTTGATGATCTCTGCCTCCAGCATCTCATGGACCATCTTTTCAATTTCACTCTTTCGTGCATATGGATATCTATATGGTCTGGTATTTGGTGGTTGACTACCTAGAATTAGTTGAATGGCATGATCATGTTCTCTTTTTGGTGGTAGTCCTTTTGGCATGGCCCCAAAAATAGATGAGTGGTCTTCAAGAATTATTTGTAGATCAGGATGTGTAAATACCTTTGTGGGTTGAACTTCTATGGAGCATAATCATGTAATAATTCCCTCTACCCCCTTTTTTTAGCATCTTGGTCATCTGATGTGAACTAACCAATTGTGGAGATTCTGCATGTAATCCATGTAGTTCAATTTTCTTACCTTCAGAATGAAAGCGCATGAATAGTTCTTGGAAGTTCATCTCAATGGTACATAAGGTTGTGAGCCATTAGACTCCCAAAACAATGTATGTGTTACCCATGGGAATTGCAAACATAGGAGAGTCAAGATTGTACCCACCCATAGTAAGCTTAATACTATGGCATTTGCCTGAACAATTAATTGTGCCACCATCTGCAATCATGACCTGAAATTCTAGTGCTGGGTAGATGAAACAGTTCAATCGAGTGGCCAACTTATGGTTTATAAAGTTATGTGTGCTCCCTAAATCAATCAAAACTGTCACCTTCTATTTCTTGAGGAAACCCACCACCTTAAGAGTTTGTGGAGTGCTAATACCTGCAAGTGCATGACAAGAGATTGTAGGTTGGGAATCTTCAGGTACCTCCTCTATATCTTCCTCATCATCATTAGAGGCATCATCTGCTTCTTCATCTTCATTTGGTCCCTCAATGTAGAATAGCTTCTTCTCAGCATATCTATGTGTTTTACTCCACTTGCTATCACGACCAAAACATAATCCTTTTGCACGCTTTTCTTCAATTTGCTGAGGGGTCAATGTAGTAGGTGGAGGAAATGTTGGTGATGATATGCTACGATCTTTAAAGTGAGTGAATGGCTGCTTCTTGTTGGCTATGAATTTTTCCTCAGCTCTACGTGCTAGGATAATAGATTCATAAATATTAAATGGATTAAACATGCATACCTCATGTTGAATGTGGTCCTTGAGTCCACCCAAAAATAGGTCATTCAAGTTTGCATCAGAAATTATCTCCACACGTAAGGATAGGTTCTGAAAATGATGAATATAATCCTTGATAGAGCTAGTTTGTCACAATTTTTCTAGTTGGTTGAAGTAATTATCTGTCACACTATTGCCATAGTGTAATTGTAGCTCCTCTATAAAAATTGACCAAGTGACATTGAGAGTCATCTTTTTCTTTTGAGCACACAACCATCGATACCAAATGAATTGATCAGGTTCAAGATACAAGGATGCCATGGTAACCTTTTGTCTACTTGGAATCTGATGTAGTTCAAAAAAAATCTCCATTTGGTTGAGCCAATTGAGTGGATATTTTCCATCAAATTTGCGCATATCCACCTTTGGTAATAGGTTCCTCTGTGGCCATAGAGTTGGATTTGAAGTAGATTGGTCAGGAGAACCACCCTAGTGGGTTTGTGATATAGAGTTAGCTTGATGATTTAATTGATTAATGTTCAAAGCCATCATGATAGATCCCAAACTATCTTGTATGGATTGCATATTAGATTGTATGTCTTGCGCCTCACTCTGAATGCCTTGCACACTATAGTCAAGCTGGCTTACTTTATGATCTATGTCAGAAAACCCTAGTACAAAGGGTCTATTACACCCCCATTTTGACTCCATCTCATCCTTGTTAGTAGTTTTTCCTGGAGTTTCAGCACCCTTTCCTTGGCCTCGAGTTTGTGGACCTGCCATAAAAGGGTTTTACGATGTCGACCCTTATTGACACTTTTGACCCAACTTTGACCAAGCAATTTTGGAATTATTTCGGCCTCAAATCAAAATATACAAAGAACAGACAATATCCAAAATTTTATAGGATTTCCAAAAATATAAACAACTCAAAAAAATTCTTTGAATTGCGCACTATAGAGCAATTTTATGAAAAACCATAAAATAGTGATAAATTTTGAAAAACAAATCCAAATGAGCTGAAATTTTAATGGAAGCTTAATTTGGTTATTTCACACCTCTAGTAAAAAAATTTCAGAGAAATTCACAACTATTTTTTATATATCACAAAATTTAAAAATTTAGTGTTTTACCCACAAGATTGCCCAAATCGTAGCTCTGATATCACTTGTAATGAAATTACTTCAAGAATTAAGTATAACAGTAGAATTATATCCAAATATGACTAAAATATATCCAAATATATGATAATAGATAAGCCACTTTGAGGGGGAAACCTCCACAAGCTTCAATAAGAGCAGAATTCACAATATGATGATAAATGATTACCCACTACCTCCTATATATAGTCTAACTAGGCCATGGTTACTCCATAGGCCAACCTACTAATCTAAAGAAAGCATAGATAAATGTAATATAATGTCAAAGAGGGATAAGTAAGCCACAAGTCAGCTAATACTATCCTCATACAGCTCAATGCAGCTCATGACCCATTGAGTCCATTCATCCTCAAAGCCAAAAGCACTAAGAACCTTTCACAAGAATGACCATCTGACCTTATCAAAGGCTTTGGCCATGTCCAATTTAATGAACATCACCTTATCTTTTGAGCTGGCCATGGAGTGAATGGACTCAACAATAATAACAATACCATCCAGGATTTGCCTGCCTTTCATAAAACCACTCTGCTCTTCTAAGATCACAGCACTCAACCCTCTTTTTAACCTGTCTGCAATGATTTTAGATATAATTTTGTAAACAACATTGAAAAGGGATATAGGGCAGAATTGACTTAGCCTATCAACACCTTCACATTTGGGTATGAGAGCAAGATAGGTCACATTTGTAGCCTTAAGCATTTGTTTATTCCGCTGAGATTCTTGGACAACAGCTAAAAGGTCAAGTTTGATGATATCCAAGAATTCTTGGTAGAATTTAGTTGGGAAGCCGTTAGGTCCAGCCACTTTCCCTTTTTTCATCTGAGCAATGGTTTCCTCAAGCTCTCAAAGTGTGTTTGGTTTCATTAAATTTTCATTCATTTCACACGTCACCAATGACAAAATGCAGAAGAGAACTTGAGCTTCTTCCGGTGATTCCCAATTAGCATCTTCCTTAAAGAGAGTAGAGAAGTACTGCACTACCTCCTCTAAAATTTCCAGAAAGGAGTTAAGGTGCTCACCTCTTTCATTGACCAGGGCTGAAATAGAATTGCCATGTCTCCTGGCTTTGGATGAATTGAAGAAAAAAGATGTATTTTTGTCCCCCTCTTGGAGTCATTCAACATGAGCTTTTTGCTTCCAAAAAATTTCCTCCCATAGATCGCATTCCTCTAGGGCTTTCACAGCCTATGTTTCTTCTTGCAGTAAGTCTTCAGTCAGTCCTTCTTCCCTTATTATTCTAGTGATACCATCAAGCTTGGTTTGTGCAGCAGCCTTATCATGGAAAATGTTCCCAAAACTTTAGTGATTCCATTGATTGAGCTTGTACTTCACATATTGCAATGTTTTAGAAAAAATGTACATTATCGTACCATGGGCAGGCCTACCCCAATGCCACTAATTGGCAACACACTCATGTAGAGATTGATCCCACAGCCACATGAGTTGAAATCTGAAAGAAGGAAAGTGTGGGTGATATTGTGAGACACTATTAAGCTTGATGGGCCAATGGTCTGATCCTCTCCAATCCAAAATTTTAGACCTCATAGACCACATACCTCTAACCCAAAAAGCTGAGACCAAAAAATGGTCAAGTCTCTCAGCAATACAATAGTTCCCACTCCTGTGATTATTCCAGGTAAACTATCCATTATTGGGCCTGACATCAACTAAATTCAAAATTTCAATGTAGTTGCACATTAGCAAAGCAGATGGGTCTAGCCTTGATGTGACACCACTCTTTTTAGTCAAATCAAGAATAGCGTTAAATTCACCTGCCATAATCTAAGGGTGGAAGGTGTCAGGAACCCCAAGGAAGCACAATTGATTACTTTTCTTATAAGCAATTAAACACGGAATTATACCAGAATGATTAAGTAACTAGAAAATTGAAACAACAAAGAATATTATAGACAATACACAATCTTGTATTAAATACTCTTCAGAAGGAAATACAATAAAGAAGTGCCAGAGTCTTCTTCCACCTCTAAGGCTTCCCACACCTCTATGACTTTTAGTAATCTTCCCTCAAAGTTATCTCTTTCTCTCTCAACCACAACTAACTCAATAACCTGAGTTGTTATCCCCTCCTTGATAGCTTCAGCTGATCTCCTTGACCTTGCACCTTGTAGATCTCCTTTGACCTTGCTTTCTTACTGTTAGGAGGGGTGGAGGTAAAATCCAAGAACAAACACACCTGTTCTAATTCCACCTGTTAGGATCTTGCTCCTCAGAAAGAGCACAGTATGATTACCAAATATAAGCAATTGAATATGCAGAAATAACCAGAAACACAAGTAACTAGAATTCACCAATAGCACAGAATATGAGAGACAATACACTATCTTGTATTAACACTATACAGAAAAGAATACATCAAAGAGCCGCCACACTCTTTCACCTTACAGAGATTCGCCACACCTCAAGTGTACAGTAATTCTTCTCACACACACTCTCCTACACAAAAAATGGTCCCAACAACCAACTCACACATAGAATTGGTGTTCACCTCACCAACCAGTCAGTAATAACCCTGCCGGTACACCAAGCACTCTATAGCACTTCAAGCTGATCTCTCATGAACCTGCAACCTGCAATTCAAAGACCAAACTTACATGTAGATCCCCAATGAGCTTGAAACAACCTGCAACTCACAGATCTTACAACTAGAAGGAACTCTTCCTTTCTATCTCATACATTATACAATACATGCCAATGGGTCTATAAATAGATCCCTAACTCAAACAATAACTTAGACTCTTAATTTAGACAATTATCCTCGCAGCCCAAGACTCTAACTAGTCTCAACATGTAAACTCTTCATTCACTTAACTAACTTTCTGTGAAATGAGCAGTTCTGGAACACACAGGCGACCGACGTCGGTCCCTGCTTGTTTGGTTTTGCCAACGTCGGCTGACTCCCTGCCATCGCCGATGGCCTTCTGCACTAGTCTCTACCGACGTCGGTCCTGCTGCTGACGCCGGTGCTCCTGGATCTCAGCAACCATTGTTCCTTCAGTTTGCAAAGGGTTGAAGCTTTTAGCTCCACAACCTAACAATCTCCCACTTGGAGATAAACAACTGCAACCTATACCTGTACCTATACACCATCTAGTTTGTTCCCTTGGCTTCGTATCCCTCCTCAAAATCACTCTTGAAGACCAACCACCACAAAATCTGTGGTGCAAAACCTGTCATCCAAATTACCTGCCACATCCGCATCTACAACCATGTAGATAAAGAAATTGACCCTGCATAACATGTGCACCTACTGCTGGTCCCACTGAACTGCCCTTCAGTATTACTCTCCTAGATTGACTCCAAACTTGTGATAACTCCCACTGCTTGGGAAAACTCAGGTTTAGTACATACCATGCACTCAACCTCATTATGTGAATCAAGACACCTATTCTATGAACTGTCTAACCATCGGCGTGCTAACCGACTTCACACAATCATCCTGAAACAAAGTCAACAAGACCTCCATGTCTCTAGATCACACTCATGCCAAAGAATCTTGCTGCTCCCAGATTCTTTATGACATACACCTGAACTAGCTTTACCTTTAGTTCAGCAATACCTGTATATGTAACCCTGCAACAAGCACATCATACAGAAAATAGGATAATGTAGCTAATATTATCCAACCTGGTAAAGAGAAACACAATGATCAAACCTCCATTGCCCTGTAGCTAATACAAGATCATATACCCTGATCTTCCATCTCACGTATCCATTTTCACTCTTCTTCATCCTTAACATCCATTCGTCTCTCAGTGCTTACTTCCAGCTGGCAACTCTACTCAAAACACCTGTTTGGTTCTCCTCCAAGGAATCACATCCTCATCCATGCCAAGCTCCCACTGTTTCCTGGATCTACCTATTCTGCTTCTTTAACAACTTCCTGGTTCTATACCATAAGTGAGCAACAAGTAGTGTAAAGAAGGGAAATGATGAATTTAAGAACTTACTTACACCTTCAGTCCTCCATATGGGCGCTTGAGACTCCATGACAACTCGCTATCCACCCAAAATTCATCTCAATGACCGATACTGGTCACATCTCAGTCTACAGCCGATCGATGTCGGTTCCCTGCGACTACCTCCTTGCCGACGTCAGTTTCCCCTGGCCGACGCCGGTCTCTATCTGCCCCGAGTCACCGACGTCAGGCTACACATAGCCGACGTCGGTCCTTGTCTGGACATCGACGCCGGTTTTCCTGCCGACGTCGGTCTCTGTGTTTTTATTGTGAGACCGGACTTTTTCCTGCGAGCTCCTTTTGGATCAAACCCTTGTCCAAATCACCCTTGCTCTGCTCAGAATTCTTCTGCATCTTGTGCTGAACTCTGTCCGTCACTTTCACCTTGAAAACCAAGGCTTTCCTATTCTTGTCACTAACATCGGATTCCTCAAGAAACCTAACCTTCTTCTTCTGCATACAAAAATCACGATCCATGCCTTCCAAATCTGAAAGCATAATCTTTGACTCAAGAACAAGCATCTCCTTCTTATCTATGTGACCAAGCCTATTAAGCCACATCTCCGAATCTACAACTGAAGTAGATAACCCAGAAAGAGAATCAGTAAAACAAGTAGATAGATAAAGCGTACCTACTTTCTTACCTCTAGCTACAACAAGTGTACCCTTGGTAACCTTCCAAGAGTCTGCTGTGAGAGTTACTGTGTAACCCTCTTCACCCAAACTTCTAACAAAAATCATATTCCGCTTCAGAACTGGGACATGCATGACCTCTTTTAACACCCATGTGTCACCTGTCTGCAATTTTAGCTTCACTTTGCCTTTGCCAACAATCTGACAAGGCTTACCATCCCCTACACAAATTTCTCCAAAGTCTCCCTGGACATACTCATGAAAAAATTCCCTATGTGGGGATGCATGAAAAGAGGCACCAGAATCTAATACCCAAGATTCTACTTTATCCAAAGAACATACCAGAGCATCCTGTGTAACGTAACCCGCAACATCTGCTTCTTCTCCATGTTCTTCATGATGATCTTCACCCGATCTGCAATCTCTCTTTAAGTGCCCTTGCTTTCCACATTTCCAGCAGGTTATTCTACCATACCTGGACTTGGATCTCTTGCCCATCTTCGACCTTGATCTCCCACGCTCTGTCTTCTCTCTTGGCCTTCCTCTTCCTTCAACACTCAAAGCATCTCCAGATGATTCACCTGTGCTTTTCCTGCGTATCTCTTCATTCAAGATCACACTCACAACATCATCCACTTTTAAGACTTTTGAAGGAGACACAGTATTAGAAACTGCCATTACCAAACCTTCCCAACTTTTAGGTAATGAACACAAGATTAAGAGAGCTCTAATTTCATCATCAAATACAATATTGACGGAACTTAACTGGTTTACCAAACCATGGAAATCACTAAGATGGCTATGAACAGATCCACCTTCCAACATTTGCAAATTAAATAAACGCTTCATAAGAAATACCTTATTAGAAGCCGAGGGTTTTTCATACAAATTTGCCAAAGATTTCATCAACTCCACCATTGTCTTACACTGTGATAAGCTGGAAATCACAGATGATTCAAGACTCAATCTAACAGTACCTAGAGCCTTTCGATCAAGAACCTCCCATTCTTCATCTTTCATATCCAAGGGTTTGCTAGCAACCCCACCCAACGGTAGGTACAAATCTTTCTGATACAGATAGTCCTTAATCTGCATCCTCCATAATTGGTAGTTCTTGCCATTAAACTTTTCCATTCGTAGTTGACTATTTTCTGCCATTGCTCAACTCCCACTCAAATAGAAACCCTGAGAGTACCCTGTAATCAAAACACACTACCCAGATCTACACCAATCTGTTAGTATCCCAACCAAAAGCTCTGATACCACTTGTTAGGAGGGGTGGAGGTAAAATCCAAGAATAAACACACCTGTTCTAATTCCACCTGTTAGGATCTTGCTCCTCAGAAAGAGCACAGTATGATTACCAAATATAAGCAATTGAATATGCGGAAATAACCAGAAACACAAGTAACTAGAATTCACCAATAGCACAGAATATGAGAGACAATACACTATCTTGTATTAACACTATACAGAAAAGAATACATCAAAGAGCCGCCACACTCTTTCACCTTACAGAGATTCGCCACACCTCAAGTGTATAGTAATTCTTCTCACACACACTCTCCTACACAAAAAATGGTCCCAACAACCAACTCACACACAGAATTGGTGTTCACCTCACCAACCAGTCAGTAATAACCCTGCCGGTACACCAAGCACTCTATAGCACTTCAAGCTGATCTCTCATGAACCTGCAACCTGCAATTCAAAGACCAAACTTACATGTAGATCCCCAATGAGCTTGCAACAACCTGCAACTCACAGATCTTACAACTAGAAGGAACTCTTCCTTTCTATCTCATACATTATACAATACATGCCAATGGGTCTATAAATAGATCCCTAACTCAAACAATAACTTAGACTCTTAATTTAGACAATTATCCTCGCAGCCCAAGACTCTAATTGGTCTCAACATGCAAACTCTTCGTTCACTTAACTAATTGTCTGTGAAACGAGCAGTTCTGGAACACACAGGCGACCAACGTCGATCCCTGCTTGTCTGGTTCTACCGACGTCGGTCGACTCCCTGCCGTCGCTGGTGGCCTTCTGCACTAGTCTCTACCGACGTCGGTCCTGCTGCCGACGTTGGTGCTCTTGGATCTCAGCAACCATTGTTCCTTCAGTTTGCAAAGGGTTGAAGCTTTTAGCTCCACAACCTAACACTTACTTCAATGCTTTACTTGCCTTAATTACAATACATGCCTCATGGGTCTTTAAATAGGATCCCATGCATACAATAATTAGACTTCTAATTACAATAATTAGAAACACAGACTGAAGACTTAAATTAGTCTTCAACATGCAAACACTCTCGAACCTCTTAAAATTAGATGAGTCTAATTTTGGAAACGCATTCTAGAAACACATGCAAATGCATGCACACGCATAGGTGACCGACGTTGGTTTTTGTCTATTTTCTCCTGATCGATGTCAGCCAATCCCTAGTCCCTACCTGACTGACATCAGAAATACTACTGATGTCAGTTACTAACTGAACTCAGCAACTCCTTGATTAGCATCCTGGTGAAGCTTTTAGCTCCACAACTTAACAATCTCCCACTTGGAGATAAATAGTTGCACCTGTACCTATACAACAACCTCCACTAACCATCTTAGGCACCTCCATCTTCAAGCTCAATTTTGAAGACTAACCACCACATATCTTGTGATGCTACACCTATCATCCAAGTAACCTGCCACATCTGAATCTACATACCATGTAGAGAAGTGCTGAACCCTACATAAATACCTGCTACTGGTCCCTCTCAAATACCTAAGAATCCACTGAACTACTCTCTAGTACTCCTTTCTTGAATTGGCTCCAAACTTTCTGACAACTCCCACTGCTTGGGAAAACTTAGGTCTACACCAAAACTTATGTGATTTCAAACACTATTCTAAGCTTAGCTTGAACTATCCATCCCTTGGTGTGCTTACCGATTCTGCATCCTATGTATTGAACCCCACCTACACCTTCTTCACATCAGCTCCCACTGAAGACAAAATCAACCTATGATCTTCCATGTCTCTCATGCCAAAGAATTTTTCTGCTCCCAAATTCTTCATGACATACCTCTAAACTATCTTTACCTTTTAGTTCAGCAACTCCCTGTATGTGTAACCCTACAACAAGCACACAATATAGTAACATGATAATGTAAAAGAAAACACAATGCTTAAACCTCCATTGTCCTGTAGCCTGCTCAAGACCATATACCCTAGCCTTCTATCTCATGTGTCCATCCACTCTCTTCTCTAACCTGGGAATCCATTCCTCTATCAGTGCTTTTATCCCAGCTGACAACTCTACCAAATCTCCTGCTTGGTTCTCTTCTAAAGAATTCATGTCATGCTCCCACTGTTTCTTGGATTCTACCTACATTGCCTCTTCACATAATCCTGGTTCTTGACCATCAGTAATCAACAAGTAATATAAATAAGGCGAACAATGAATATGAGGCCCACTTACCCTTTCAGTCCTCCATATGGGCATTTGAGACTCCTTGACAGCTTGCTGTCTGCCTAACATCCGTTCTAGTGACCGATCTCGGCCATCTCTCAGTCTGCACCCGACCAGTGACATTAGTTCCATGCAACTGACCCTCCTGCCAACATTGATTCCTCCTTGATCGATGTCGGTCTCCAGCCTGCCTGACACTATTGAATCTGCTAGTCTGCACATGATCGACATTGGTACCTATTTGATCGATGTCAGTTCCATGTGACTGATGTCGGTACCTATGTTTTCTTGTAAGTGATGAATTCTTTACCTCGTGAGCTCATCTTGGATCAAAACCCTATCCATACTACCCTGATCAAAATTTTTCAGCCCCTATGACTGATCTCTGTCCATCATCTCCTCCATAAACACCAAGGCTTCCCTATTCTTGTCAAAAAAACATCAAATTTCCTATTTCTTGTAATGAACCTGATCTATGCCCTCCAAATCTAAACTCATACCCTTTGACTCAAGAATGTCCATTCCCTTCTTATTCATGTGACCAAGCCTACTAAGCCACATCTTTGAATCTACAGCTGAAGTAGATAAACCAGAAGTAGAATCAGTAATACAAGTAGATAGATAAAGAGTACCTACTTTCTTACCTCTTGCTAAAACATGTACACCCTTGGAAACCTTCCAAGAATCTACTGTGAGGGTTACTGCACATCCCTCATCACCCAACTTTCCTATAGAAACCAAACTCTGCTTCAAGACTAGGACATGCATAATCTCCTTCAACACCCATGTGTTGCCCATCTGCAATTCCAGCTGCACTTTCCCTTTGCCAACCATTTGACAAGGCATACCATACCCTAAATAAAGCTCTCCAAAGTCTCCCTGAACATACTCATGGAACAAATCTCTATTTGGGGTTGCATGAAAAGAAGCACCAGAATCTAAAACCCATGATTCTACTTGACTATCCAAAGAAAGTATGAGAGCATCTATGTCGCAATACCTGCATCTTTTGCTTCTTCATTACCTTCATGTTGATTTTCTTTATCCTCTAACCAAAAATCTTTCTTTGTGTGTCCTCTCTTTCCACAAAACTAGCAGGTGATACCTCCATTTTTGGATTTGGATCTCCTTCCCATCTTTGACCTTGATTTCCCTTGCTCGACCTTCTTTCTTTGCCTTCCCCTGCTTTCAACACTTAGAGCATTCCTTGATGATTCACCTGTGCTTTTCTTACGTATTTATTCATTCAAAATTACACTCACAACATCATCAACTTTTAAGATTTTAGAAGCAGACGCAGTATTACTTATTGCCATTACCAAACTATCCCAACTTTCAGGTAAAGAGCATAAAATTAAGAGAGCCTTAAATTCATCATCAAAAATGATATTGACTGAAGCTAACTGGTTTACCAAACCATGGAAATCACTAAGATGAGTATATACCGATCCACCTTCCTGCATTTGCAAAGTAAATAACTGCTTCATAAGAAATACCTTATTTGAAGCTGAGGGCTTTTCATATAAATTTGCCAAAGATTCTATCAACTCTTCCATTATCTTACACTGTGATAAGTTGGAAATCACAGATGATGCAAGGCTCAACCTTATGGATCCTAGAGCCTTCTGATCAAGAACACTCCATTCTTCATCCTTCATATCTGTGGGCTTGCATGCAACCCCACCCTATGATAAGTATAAATCTTTTTGATACAGATAATCTTCTATCTGCATCCTCCAATGTTGATAATTATTGCCGTTAAACTTATCCATTCGTAGCTTACTTTCTTCTGCCATTGCTGTACTCCCACTCAATCAAAAAACCCTGAGAATGACCTGTAATCAAATAATAACCTGCTCCCTACAACCTTGCTCTGATTCCACTTGTCAGGAACCCCAAGGAAGCACAATTGATTACCTTTCTTATAAGCAATTAAACATGGAATTATACTAGAATGATTAAGTAACTAGAAACTTGAAACAACAAAGAATATGAAAGACAATACACAATCTTGTATTAAATACTCTTCAGAAGGAAATACAATAAAGAAGTGCCACAGTCTTCTTCCACCTCTAAGGCTTCCCACACCTCTAAGACTTTTAGTAATCTTCCCTCAAAGTTCTCTCTTTCTCTCTCAACCACAACTAACTCAATAACCTGAGTTGTTATCCCCTCCTTGATAGCTTCAGCTGATCTCCTTGACCTTGCACCTTGTAGATCTCCTTTGACCTTGCTTTCTTACTTCAATGCTTTACTTGCCTTAATTACAATACATGCCTCATGGGTCTTTAAATAGGATCCCATGCATACAATAATTAGACTTCTAATTACAATAATTAAAAACACATACTCAAGACTTAAATTAGTCTTCAACATGCAAACACTCTCAGACCTCTTAAAATTAGACGAGTCTAATTCTGGAAATGCGTTTTGGAAACACATGCAACTGTATGCACACGCACAGGTGACCGACGTTGGTTTTTATCCGTCTGCTCCTAATCGACATCGACCGATCCCTGGTCCCTGCCTGACTGACATCGGCAATATTGCTGATGCCGGTTACTGACTAAACTTAGCAACTCCCTGATTAACATCCTGGTGAAGCTTTTAGCTCCACAACTTAACAGAAGGGGGCCAGGCTATGAACAAAACTTATGTGGCTCCATAAATTTTTTTTACCCTGCCAATCATTGGGAGCATAGATGTTGGAGAAGAGAATGACTTCCTTCATCTCAAAGCTAGAAGCAATCATAGTCATGGAGTACTTAGAAGTCAGTCAGCCTTTGAGGCCAATCTTTTGTGGGTTCCACAGACAAGCTAGTCCTCTTGAGTATTCGATAGTGCCAATGCATTGACATTCTCCTTGCCACCATAACTTGGGCGCAAGTATGGACATGTCTTCAACTAAAAGCTTAGTCTCCTACAAGAAAAGGACATCTAGCCTATGACTTTTAATTAAGTTGAGAACATCATTTTGTCTGGGGCTATTGTTCAAACCCCTTACATTCCAAGATATTATAATCATTTCAGAGAGCTCAAAAAGTGTGCATCTAGAGTCTTTACTGACCCCAACTCTACCAAAGTCTCTCCCATTAGCTTGATCTTTTCCTGGTCCCTTTTTCTACCAGACTTGCTAGATTTCTCTCCCCCTCCTTTCTTAAGGTCTTTTTGCATAAGTCCAAGATGAGGAAAAGATTTACTGCTTCTTACTATCCCTGGGTCCCTAGTTTTCTCGATAAGGGGCATATTTTTGTCTTCTTTAAGAGGAGCAACTGAGGAAGTCATTCCTTCTAAAATTATCAGCTACTAGTCCATATCCATATTACAATCTCCAACATCCTATGTTTTAGTTAAATCCCCTGAAGCATTGGTCTCTTGAGCTGGTCCCTCAATCCCCTGGTCCAAAATAGTCAACCCAGGATTCACCTCCTGCTGATTAAGGTCATCTAATATTTCAAATATGTGAGTCTTCTAATTATCTTTCCTTCAAGGACCATTTTTGGCTTCTATTTTTATATCAGCCTTTAATTGGCATAAAACCATCAATTTCAGGCATCTCACCTAGAATCAAACACCTTTCCTTGTCAGTACCAGAAGGAGTGTGAGTAGATTGAGCTGGCTGAGGTGCAATGGATTTTGAGGTGGGACACCATCGCTATAAATGCCCATAAGCATGACATAGACAATAGCAAAAAGGGAAGGTTTCATAATCCAGCTGTTGTACCCATGAAAAAGGGCCCACACTCATTTCAACAACATCTGGTAATGGCTTACTAAGATCAATTTCAACACAAATGCTTGCATAAGTCATTACCTTTTTCCCCAGGAGTGATATTGAGGAACCTACTGGCCTTCCCAATAAGGATGCAAGCAATTGGAGAGTGTCTTCAATAGCATTCCACTGAAAAGTGGGGTAGATGTACCCACACCGGGACATGGTTTGGTAGTTCCTCTGAAGGTATGAAACTGGCATGCCAGGGCTTGATAAACAGCCCCACTTGATTATGGAAGTAAGGACCTCCAGCAAAAACTCAGTGACAATCTTTCATATAGGTAAAAGTGACCATGAAATAACTATTGGCCAATAATGTAATATCTATATCTCCTTCCAGTTCCCACATCCTCTGAGCCCATGCTTCCAAGAATAATAGTGACATCCTAAGCCCTAGAAACTTACAATACAGGGAGTGATTGGAATAGTATTCAATGTCTTCAGCAATCATTTCCATTGGTATAGCCAGCTTGGGCCTCTCCTTGCATCTTTCCAGACAGCCATTGACTTTGGGGATGCACATACTTGGTTGCTCAAGAGCAGCAAAAGAACCTAAACCTTGAAAAAGTGGAGCCTTCCCACTGCTGTGTGCTCCTTGGGACACCTGCTGTAGTCCAAGCACTTCCCTATAGCTACACCCTGCTTTTTGCCCTATCGACCCTACCCTATCGCACCCTCTTGCTCACCTTCATCCATTGCACAGTCACCGTCCGAAGGAAATTATTAAGGTTTAAGATGAAGAAGTTATTGGCAAAACAATTCTTGCAATATTTTTAGAAAAAAATTTAGTAGAGTTTTGCTATTATAGGGTAGAGGGGTAGAGCAATAATGAGGGAAAAATTGTGAAAAAAGTATTTAAACTCTTTTTCCCCACTATGAATGCATTAGTTCCTGCATGTGCATCGAGTAAGGATCGATGGTCTAGCTAAGAGTCCCTTAAGGATGCATGGACATGGACGTGACATTATTTATGTCTCACATCTTTGTATAGCCAAGGGATTGAAGATCTAGCTAATAGTCCCTTGAGGACATGTAGATGTGGATGTAACATTTATTTCATCTCACATATTCACATGGATGAGGAATTGATGGTACCTTAGCAATGCATAGATGTGGACATGACATTTGCTGTGTCCCATGTCTCCACATGACTAGGGGCCTAGCATTCTGGTTGTCACCTTAAAAAATACATGAATACAATTTGATATTTTTCACTAGTATTTTTATCAAATAAAAGATGGCTCAGGCTAGGGATATGACTTTAAAAGAAGGCATATAAGAATGCTCTAGAACTCTAGGTTTTTAGTAGACCGGTGCCTTATCCATTGGGATATGGAATCAACTTAAATATTGATAGGAAAGGAAGAAAATAGTGAAAAATAAACACACAATTAGAATGGAAGCACAAAATCAAAATGGAAACACAACTTAAAAGGAAATGGTAGGGGATAGCCTATCGTCATTCTTTATATAACTTTAGGTATTGCCTATTATAGGGTAGTTAGAGGTGAGTACTATCTCTATATGATAAATAGTATATATTTTCACCATAGAAGTGTTGATTTTTAAAAGGTCACATCCATAGAGAGTCTAATTTCCCATGACTTCCCCTTGGCTCTCTTATTTTATCCTAAATTAAGACCATGTCACCAATCTGGAAATCACGTTGTCAATATTTTTGGTTGAATAGTTCTTTAACCTTCTCTTAATGAACTATGATCCCATCAACCACGGTGGTTCATTCCTATTTAATCTTGGCTAGGTATTTTACTCTATTCTCTATTATGTCTTTGAAATTTTCATCTTCAATAGCTTGATCTAGTTTTAAAGTTAGTAATTCTATAAAAATGGGAAGTACAAAATCCCTCCCATATAACAGATGAAAAAGAGACATTCCAATTTCTCTTTTTGGAGTGATCTCGTCGGCCCACAATGTGTCATATGGATTTATATGCCATTTCTTTTGATTTTCATTGACTAGCTTGTAAATAATGGTGGTTAGAGTCTTATTGGCTAGACGTAGCCTAACCATTACTAGAAGGCAATAATCTAAATAATTTGTTGGAGAGATGCCATATCCATAATATAAATTGATTAGTTATTTGGAGTAAATATTGAGAGCATTATCCATCACTATCTTCTATGGGACACCAAATATGGCTAGGATATTTTCTTTGATGAAGTTACATACAACTTTAGAAGTGATGGACCTTAATGGAATAACCTTTACCTACTTTGTGAACTAGTCAGTGGCAGTCAAAATGTGAGTGTACCCAACACTAGAATGAGGATTTAGAGTGATGATAAGTCTAACCCCCATTATTGAAAGTGTTCTTCAATGATTATTGGTTTGAGTGGTAAAGCGACAAACTTTGGTCTCTTAATAAAATATTGACAAGCTTCACATTTGGAAACCCATTCATGCACATCCTTAAATAGTGTGGGCCAATAATAATGAGAATATATAATTTTTAATGTAGTGAATGAGGATGAAAAATTTCTTCCACAATTTTTATCATGAAAAGCATCCAATATCTTCTTCTTTTATTCTTTGTTTACGCATCTAAAAAAAGTGCCATATAAATATCTTTTATACAACATATTATCCCAAATTACATACATGGCTTATTTTAGTTTAAGAGTCCTTTGCTTAGGATTAAATTGGGTTGGGAATTCTCTAGAGGATAATATAAATTCTATATCTGAATACCATTCTTTGAGGGAATCAACAAAAACAATTAATGGTAGCCCTTCTTTTTCTTCTCTTTGAGAATTAACACCTTCGATAATAAATTGGTAAAGGCCTTGTCCTCTTACCAATTTTGTAGTCTTGATCTCTAGATCATATACCTATACTTTAGAAATCCAACCACCTCTCTTTGACCCAATTTTTTGCTGAGTGATAATTTATTTTATTGCTAAATCTAGAACCATGATGATTGTGTGAGAGTTTAGAATGTAGAACCTAAATTGTTTCATGACTTTGACCATGACATATGCATGTTTTTATACTAGAGAATATTTGATCTTGTGATATTTTAATCCACAACTCATGAAGGCAATGGGGGACTCAACTCCTTCATCATTTTTTTATACTAGGATAAATGATAGAGTATAATCAGAGTAGTAAAAATAAGTGATGAATTATTTATTGAAATTTGGACATGTTAAAACTAGTGTTTTAACAATTACTTCTTTGATTTAATTGAATTATTTCTTCCCATTATTGCTCCAAATAAATTAATATTTTCCATTCATCATTTGATTGATGTAACTGGTGATTTCAACAAAGTCTAGAATGAATCTTTTGAGGAAATTGACTTTACCAAATAATGAATGAGTACCAAGTTTACTGGTTGGCAAGGATAAATGTTGAATAGTTTTCACCCTTTCTAGGTCAATATTAGTACCTTATTTAGATACCACATGACCTAAGATTTTTATTTCCATTACCACAAAAATTGAGTCCTTTAGATTCATGGAAATTCCATGAGAATGACTTCTTTCAAAAACATTACTTAGGTGTTTGAAATGATCTTCTCTCTTTTTTGAGAAAACTGTGAGACCATCTAGGTAAATGACTATGATTTTATTTTTCATGTCACTAAATGAAAAATCCATCACTCTTTTAAATGTTTCTCCCAAATCAATGAGGCTAAAAGGCATTCTTTTGTAGGTGAAAGTTCCCAAGGGGTAATGAATGTTGTCTTCAATTGGTCTTTTGTGGCTACATCAAATTTATTATATCTAGAGAAGTCATCCAAAATTGACATAATTTCAGATCCTATGATGGATTATAGTATTTTATCCATGAATGGCAAGGGATAATTATCCTTTATTAAGGCTTGGTTAAGATTTCAAAAATACACACAAACCTTAACTTATCTATTCTTCTTCTAAATGGGTACGATGTTGGCTACGAAGGTTGAATGTTGAATTGGAAAGATAATTATAGGGTCTAATTTTGTTTTTATTTCTTTATATATGGTGCCAAAAATCTTAGGATTATAATGAATCAAATTTTGCCTAAATATATTAATACCAAGCTTTAATGGAATGTCTTACTTCATGATTTTTGGTTTAAAGGATTTCAAATCTACATAACTCTAAGTGAACACATTTATAGAAATTAAAGAGAGTAATGAAACTTATACACTCTTCTTTGGAACATTTTTTTTTGATATTAACATACCTTGGTTCTTCCTTAGTGCCAATGTTCACTTTCTCATATTCAAGAGATCCTTAAGGGCATTCTTCAATTTTTTGTTTAACATACCTATCATGTTTGTCAAACATTTATTATAAAGAAATGAGACCTTTTGGTATCTTATTTCCTTTCAAATAAATAACATTTCCTTTGGGTGGATCCTTTTTAATATCTGGTGTTAATGAATCTTGTTCTTCTTTATCTTTTGAGACAGAGGATTCTCTAAACACAACTAAACTTCCATTGAATAATAAATTTCTAAAATTATCCTTATGCTCTAAAAATGCAATGACTTATTCATAATTATTGAAAAATTTCCAATGTTTGGTATTATCTAGCACACTAGGACAATATACCATTTCAATAACATATTGATTCTGGTCTATCTCTAATGGAAGAATCATCAAGGAAGCAGAGACGACCAATGCTTCTACTTTGGAATTTTTTGCTATGGAAAAATTATTTATAGAGAAAGCCTATAATGCCTTGATACAGTCCTAAACTCTACTTTGGTAATGTTTGAGCCTATCATTTTTGACTTTATATTTACCTCACACTTGTTTAATGATTAATTTGGTGTTATATTGAGCTCAAAGGTTCTGAATACCCATTTATTTTGCTACCTATAATCTTAGTAGCAAAGCCTTGTATTCAATAATATTATTTATCTATTCAAACTAGAGTTTGTATGAGAAAGGAAAAGGTTATTTGTGTGGAGATATTAACAACACACTAGCTCTTAAACCAATGGTTGAATGACTTCCATCAAATTATATAGTCTAAACATAATTATAATCACTTTTTAATAGTTTTGGGAGTTCTAGATCTTTTTCAAACATCATCAAATAAGTTCTAGGTCCAGTTTCTTCATATTTTTTTGTCTTGGATCATTAGATTTATATACTAGGAGTTTGGATTTTAGCTCTAGGAGAAGCTTTTCATTAATTCATTTTATTGGAATTATTGTTTGAGTCCAATCAAGTTTTATTTCTCCCCCAATATATTTGTAGGATCTACTCAATAACATTTACTAACTAGGAGGAATGTCTACCACTAATATAGTCATATTCATCCTCTTTTGTGCAAAGGCAACTAGAAAAACATGTGCATATATTATCTATTCGATCAATGGAACTTTCCTAGCTTCCATATTAAAACAATGCCTAAAATTTTTGGTGCAAGTTAGCCCCAAGGCATGGGCCACCTTTGCTAGCATGACATTATCAGAAGCCCTTGAATCAATTATGTAATTGTTTAGTTTATAACCACCCATGAAAATAGATACGTAGAAAGGCTTTGGTCTCTCATTTCCTAGCATGGTGATAACTACATTATTCTACAATTAGAATCATCCATCCTGATGTGTGCTCCATTAACATGGGTACTAGGACCCACTCCTTTGATAAACTTTAGCAACCTATCTAGTTGTTCAAGATTTTTTTTAAGATATTTAGTTTGATAAATTTTAACCTTAGTAATATTCATGTGATCAATTATATTAAATGAATAATTGTCAAGTTCTTCATTTGTAATCGAACAAGGAATATTTTAACCGCTAGACTTTTTTGGTTGTTTATCTTTTGAAAAAATTGGAAATGGGGTACCTCTATTGAGAAAAAATTTGAGACTTGTCATAACTTTATGAACTTCTTTCACCTTAGGTTTATCGATGTCTCTATTCTTTTATGAAGCTTTTATCTTTTCATTTTGAGCTCAGGTGAACACTGCATATGAATGAATATTCATATCCTCAATGATTTCTTCATAATCATTGCCTTCAGGTTCGTACTCAAAATAACCCACAGTGGATTCACCATCAAGTTCCTATATTTCAAGATCAGAGGTGCCCAAAACACCTTCTTCGGGTGGTTATTCAATTATATAAAGTTGTAACATTCTTTCCATTTTTAGGTAATTTGAACCATCATGATTTTTGGTGGTGTGTAAAAAAAAATAAAAAAATGAATAACAACTAGAGCTGCTTTAATAGTGAGTTGAGGAGTTGGAGAAGGTAATCTAGGTCAGACATTTCCATGATGCAGAAAAAAGGCCTCCTAGGTATATCTTTATATGGAGCATTTTGAGATTGGGGAATATGTTTCTTTAAATACAAAATATCATTTGCTAATTTATGAATAAGAGGATTAGCCAAATTATATTCTTTGATTTTGAAGGCTTCTTTATTCAACTTTCTGGACATGATCATTTCAACTTCTATTTTAGTGGCTTGGGTTTGTGCATCAGCCAATGTTGCCAAATGATTTATTCACAAGAATAAACTTACTTTGGGTTCTTGAGCATTGAGAAAGAAACATTTCTATTTTTATACTATGGGCATAACAATTACATGGATTTTATGTACCAAGTTATCGAAGTGGGTTATGAAATCCCTCATAGGTTCATGGGATTTTTTTTTTTATTTGAGACAATTGTGCCAAAAGGGAATGCTCATCTTCAATAGGTTTGACTGTCTTCTCAAATTTGTCTCTCATCATTTACCAATCTGGGAAGGAAGTAGTGGGAAAATGATGGAACCATTCTGTGGCCCCTTTGGCCAAAGTTTTCATGAATACTCTAATTGATACATCCTCTTGTTCAACACCAAGGATACTGCATGCAAAAAAAAATCTTTGATATGTTTATTGGGATTTTGTCTCCCATATCCAATGAATTTAGGGAAATTCTTCCTTGAAACTTTTGGCAGCTCACTAAGTTAAGCACCTAAAGCTAATAGACCTATATGATCACCCCAAGGTATAATGACAACCATATTTATATGATTTGATACTTTAGAATATAAATATCTATGGTAAAAATAAGGTTCTATTCAAATGTTTTACTTTTTTTATTCTTTTTGGAGAAATTATGAAACTGTATTATTCTTGCAAGTCAAATAATGCATAATATATTCATCTCTTCTTTACGGACCTTGTATATCTTTTATTAGTCAGGATGCTAATTTTTTTTAAGGAGCTCTAACTTTGATTCTTTTGTTAACAAGCATGACTATCCTTTGAGAGAAATTAACATGCTACTCTTCCTTGTCTAGCATGATTATGACTCTTTAGAATTGGGGATTATCTACCTAGTGATTCCAAGTAAACTACATTAAATCAAAAGAAATATTGAGTTATGTAGCTTGTGTCTAGTCAAGATTTGGTTGAATGAATGGTTCAAATTTTTAAGAATAGTCAAGTAATTACCAAGGATTGGAAAATAGTGGATTTCATGAGAGATAAAAAATTTGCCCCATGATGGGCATAAAAAAATTTGGTGAAATATTTGGTAAATGACAAAAAATCAAGATTTCACTATAGTTTACAAGAATGAAGTCTCTCCTTGATTATAAGGGGAGGTTCCCTTTATTGAAATTAATAACAACAAATAAAACTATACAACATTTACAAGTTAAATGAAAGGGGGGTTGATAGAAACTCAATCTAAGCAAAAATGAAGGAAACATAAAAGAGAAAATAGAGAGTCATGGGAGAGTGAATAAACATAGATTTCACCCACTTATATATTAGATTTAAATTAAAAAGAGAAATTTACTTTAACATATCAGACACCATTCATGCTTGAAACAATGAGAAATACATTGACATAATAAAAATGTATGCTCATTAAGGAAATAACTAGACACAAAGTTCAAGTAACTCCTCATTCTTAGATAAAGACTGAACACAAAGTTTCCTTCTTCTTCCTCTTCAAGTTTCACAAATTGTGGACATCAAAAAACCTTTTTTCAATTTCCATTTATTATATTTATAACAAAGGGAATGGACTGACCCTTCACATTCCAAAATAAACTTTCATATTATATTTCTTGTTCTATTCTACCATTCATAATTTTCACTTTTACAATTAAAAAATAAGAATTTCCTAAAATAGACTTTAGACAAAAATTGGAAAGAGAGATAGAGAACAAATTTCATTGAGAAGCTTTCTATGAGTTGACAACATTGGCAAATGGGTTGAATGTTACTAAATATTCTGCCCTGATATTTATCATGTGTCTTCTTGAATTTATGGAATCTCTTGGCTGCTTCAAGCACTTCATTGATTTTTGTAATTACAATATGATGGTAATGTGTGAACCATATTTGGGAAATAAACATCAAATAACATTGAGGTTTAAACAAATTTCCAGCTAGGTGTTTAACTCTTCTAGTGAAATATGAATTTTGTTGAGAGTTTTCATTGAAGCTTTATTAAATTTCACTTCATTTAGAATATCTTATTTGACTACCTTTTAGAATTAAACTTTTAGTTCATCTATATTATGGGTCATAGTTACATCTTATTTATACAAATGGCAATAGATCTCATCCAGATTAGTGGAAATTAGTTTGATTTTTCTTCACCCATATCTCTACTCTCCTTCAATTCTTCTATAACTTTGTTCAAGATTTCCATTTTCTAAAATATACATTCTACAAGATGTGTCATCTTGTTCTTTCTCAAATACTCCACCTTCTAACATTACTTTGGCTTCCATCATGATCATTTATTTCAAGTCTTCGATTATTTATTCCCATACCTTCAAGGTGGAGGTATGGGATTTGATTTGAACATGTGTATTTTTTAATTTTTGATTGATAAGATCATTTATCTTCATGACTTATTTAATGTATTTTGTTCCATTTTTGAGGAAATCATCTACCCATACTTTTAGAATTTTGCCATAGGTATTGTATTTATTGATTGTGGCAACAATATCCTTGTTTATTCCTAGTAATTGTGTTGAAGAATTAACTATAAGTTTTGTATGAGTTTATATTAGATGGAACAAATAATTAACATAGATTTCTAGCTATTTGATCTATCCGCTATGTTGTTCTTGAGTTAAATTGTCTTGTTCACACCTTTTAATGATCCTCTCAATGGTTTCTTAGAGATTATGAATATCAACTTCTCTTGTTGATTCTCTGAGTGATATAATTTTTATATTATAATCTCCTAATGTTATTTTTTTGATATCCTTCTCAACATTTGGTTCAACAATCTCTATAAACTATGCTCTTAAGGAATCTGATAGTAACCTAGTGGTGGTCTTTGCTTTCTTTGGTGTTAGAGTCTTCAAGAGATCAACTACCACATAAAAATTTAGTAATTCATCTTCAACCACCCCTTTTATTTTTGGAGCATAGATTACATCCACTAAAATGAAATTTTGAAGGTAATTGCTTGCTTATTTTCCTTACTACCATATTTTATTCACATTGTTTTCCCAATTACTTCCTAATATTTGGATCCTCATCTCCAACATTGCTTGAACTAGAGGATATTGAGGATTCAATAACCACCTTATAACTACTTCTCCTAAGAATTTATGGGGGATATTACTTTATGGGAATGGAAGATTTTCCTCTCTTTAAGCTGCTAGTGGTTACTCTAGCCAATAATTATTGATAGTGGTCAAACACTTGGTAGGGTCTTTATTCTAATGTGCGTCTCCTTCACTTATACTGATACTTACTAACTCTTCATGGAGGGGGATTCTCAATGTCATGCTTATCACCATTCCATCTATCTTTTTCATGAGTTGTTCATATTTTAACATGATTTCCTTAATATATTAGTTGTAGTACTTGTCACAAGTGGATACCAAATATTAACATTACACCAAAGTGGGAAAGGTAGTTACCTATGGAAGGTTGTTCTCTACTATGTGTTTAGTCAATTTTTTTAGACTTTCAAAATTTAATATTTTATGGATGTTAATCAGGTCCATGTGGCCAATTTGAGAATAAGAAATCTCTGGTATGTCAAAATATCACACCAACAAACGTTCATATCCCATTTATTTGAATTTCATCTTGCTGGATCTAGATTGGTTGATAACTACCTAACTTGCAAATTAAAGGATATCTAGTGGGTTAAGAGGTAGAAAATGCTAGATTGGTTGAAATAAGTGTAGGGCAGTGGACATATGGGAGTTTCAAATTTTAGGAAAATGGATTTTTAGAGTAAGATATATATGAGGGAGCTGTTGGTGAGACAAGTCTTGTAATGTTTCTAGAAAAAAATTCTATAAAGTTTCACTGTTATGAGGTAGAAGGGCAGAGCAACAATGAGGGAAAAGAATTATGAAAGAATTTTTTAAACTCCTTTTCCCCCTCCTTGAATGCCTCAATTTTCATGCACATATTAGGTAAGGACCAATAGTTTGAATGAGAGTCCCTCAGGATGTGTGAACATGGATGTAACATTCATCACATCTCATGTCTCTATATGGCTGAGGGCCCATATGTCTAGTTGGTGGTCCCTTAGGGATGCATGGATATGGATGTGACATTCATCATGTCTCACATCTCTGTGTGGCTAAAGGACTAATGGTCTGGCCAAGGGTCCCTCAAGGACACACAGATGTGGATGTAACATTTATTACATCCCATGTTTTTATGTACTAGAGGCCTGGTGGTCTGACCATGTCTTTTGAAAATCCAAGAATGTGATTTTATGGAAAAGTTTTAATAATTTTGTTTAGTTTTTGATATTTTACATGACATTTTTAACAAACAACATTGTTAAAATTAAAAACATTTAAGATGAGTTAGATGGTTACAAATATAATTTAATTCAAAATCAATTTCTATATTTCATTATTTAACTTAATATTCATGAATTTTTTTCAATTTTATTTCAAATTCAAATTCAAGGTATCAAATAGATCAAGATATCCTTGACCTCACTATTTTTGGGACTGAAAAACCTCCTTTAGGGAGAACTATCATGATAGAGGTTACTAATTCATTTTTACAAAAATCATAGGAAGCAATGTCAATTATTTTACAATGTTAAGGATGAATTCTTAATCCATATCAGAAATCAAGAGTCTCCTTGTGATGCTTGGAAACTCCTTGAGTCTATGTATGTGGGCTCTCACCTCTCTAAGATTATTAAGTTGATTTTATTTACTACACCTATGAAAGGTGATGAAAAATTTAAATTTATTACTAAAATTAAGAATATTAAATCTCAGTTAGATGGTTAAAACTATAATTTAATTTAATATCAATTTTTATATTTCATTTTTTAGCTTAATATTCATGAACTTTTTTATAATTCTATTTCAATTTAGGATTCAAAGTACCAAACAAAGTAAGATATCTTCAACCTCACTACTTTGTCAGCCCTTCTAATTCAAGAAGAGTAAGTGATTTATAATTTTGATTCCAAAGTTAATGCACTTAGGCACTTCTCACTCTCAATTATATTTCTAAGAATAATACAAACTAAAAACCTAACCCTAATTTTGCCAATGGCAAAAATAGGAATAAGAAATCTAGCAATAATAACCATAAACCTAAAGTCAATGGGAATTATAATTTGTGTGGTAAATTTGGTCATAGAAGGGAATATTGTTATAAAAATTAAGATATAACTAGTAATAAAATATCTAAAAATAACAAAAGGAAGAAAAATCATCATAAAAATCAAAACCCTAATCGAGGATGAAAGACCAACTTCATTGCTTTAGATGCTACCTTATTTGATTTGGTTAAATAATAATATATTTTATTATTTATGATGAGTTAATACTCATGTAAATAAATAATAAAATATATTAATTTTACCATTGGAGATATCACTTTCATAAATAATAAATTATTAATGTTACTGTCAGAGAGGTTGGGTCTGTGTAATGATACTATTAGAAATGGGTGTACCATAAATGATAGAATATTAATTTAAACATTGGAGAGCTAAAACCCATTATAAAAGTCACATTACATCAATCACATTACCTTTCCTATATAATAAATATTTTACATTGTGAAATCTTACACAACGCGCAATACACAACACACAAATTCTAAAAAGAGTATTTATGAAGAGATACTGAGAAGTGAGGAAAAGGAAGCTTGTTTTGGGTTGTTGATTTTGTAATTATATGAATAATTGTTTGTGTTTTTTACCTCTTTATGAGGTTTTCACCTTTATATAGAGTGTTAATTATCTTTGCATGAATTTTATATTGATATCAGATCTAGATCCATTGGTTAATTTGTATGTTTTATCAATAAGAAGAAAGTGAAATATCAATGTGCAATATAAATTAAGATATGTAAGATGAAATATCAAATGAAATGACAAACAAAAAATGTAGGGTTGTGTTAATCAATAGTTTGAAATAATGTAGTTATTTTTTGATGAAACATGCTATGTAGTTTGTTGATAAAAGGGAGGGTATATTTTGTGAGGAAACCTTGGTCCTATCCAAGGTCTTACACTACAACTCAGAAAGGGTAAACCAATGAGGTATATCCTACTTATGGTAAATGTTTATAGAAGATAAGGGAATATTTTTGAGGAGGGCTTGGTCCTATCTGAGGTTTTACATTGTAACTCACAAAAGGAGAACCAAGGGGGTATGATCAAGTAATAAGTGTTATTCATCAAGGAGGAATATTGGAAATATTATGATGGAAAATGGGTGGAAAAAACATGACATATACATTATAACAATCCTTAGTAGGCATGAGACATACTAATCAAACATGTATGTGCTAATATTTTTTTAGAAAGTCATAAGATATTTGTTCATATTAGACATAAATATTTTGGAGAATAATTGAATTACTTATCATCATTGTCTCAGGTCCATAACACCATGTTTTTAACTAAATAATGTTTGATTACAATGACTCGGGCGGTCAAGGACCCTCCTAAATGATGATATATATGAGTATATAGCTCATATAAGGAGCTATGTACTCCTATACTAGTACTACATAAGATTATATAGATACTATATAGGAGTATACTAGCTACTATATAGGAGTATATATCTCTTATAAGGAGCTATATACTCATATACTATTACTATATAGGAGTATATATGAGCAATATAATTCTATACTAATTACTCTATAGGAATATATAGATAAATATAATACTCCTATATAAGAGTATATATCTATATATAGGAGTATATATGAGTTACCTAGTACCTAATAGGTTTCCCCCTTTTGAACATTGTTTCTATTGTTAAGGCTTGGCATTGATGTTGTCATTGATGTTAAAGGTTGTTCATGAGGTATGAGGTCATTGAACAATGTTTTTGTTTGATTACATCCCTGAGAGGTATTACATTGTTTGAAAAAATTCTAAGTCATGCAAGGTATAAATTCATCAATGAATGTTTCAAGATCAGTTGTCAAGGTTGTTAAGTGTTTGAACCTAGCAGGAGACTTAAGAAGGCTTGTACATGGGATGCTTAATATTGTGCATAAAGGAGCATGATATACTAGTTATATGAATTTATAGAGAAATAAGTGGATGTATGAGGCTATTTTATCATTAATATGAGGTATTATATCACTCATGAGTGTCTTAGATTAAGCCTATAGGGGTTAGACCTATATACCTAACATACAACTAGACTAGTTCTAGATTTTGCTTGACCTAATAAGGGGTCTTGAGGTATTGTAAAAATATTTTAAGGATTAAAATTAGTGTTATAGAATGTGATAGGTTTCTTAAGAATGTGAATGAGGTTGTGAGTGCATGGAAAGAGGCTTGAAGGTCAGTTTCAAGACCTAATATGACTTGCAGGTCAAGGTCCAAGCAAACAAAGAGAGAGATGGTGTATAAATGAGGCATGAGTTTCATATTTAAATATAATAATAGAAAAATGAGAATTTATAGAGGTATTTAATTTTTTTTTAGGTGTGTTGACCAAGTTTGAGGTCAAATTTTACAAGAAAAGGCATGGAATGTGGTTTTGAGGTTTCCTATGTGCACAAAATGAAGGATTATCAACCTAAGAAGAATTTTAAAGTACTCATTGGAATGTGTAACCTATGCATGAGAAACTAAGACATTAATGGTATATGGGTAAGGTTCTTATTTAATATTTACAAGTATTGGTTTTTATAGTAAGGGTCTAAGTTTTATGAATGATCGTTAAGACTATAAGGTGGCTTAAACCTCGCTAAAACCCTAACTTTAACGTGATATGAAATATCTTGTTGGAAATGGATAAAAATGGATTATATGACCTATTTTGATGATTATATAATGAATTTGACTCTCCCAAGTACCCTCAAGTGTCATTGGTTTGTAATGTGAGTGAATAGACCCTACAAAAAGGCCTTATTTCTCAAAAAATTATTGTAGTACACAGAGTTGATTGAGTAAAAGTTGATAATTATGTGGAGGTTTAAGATTGAGACTTTTAAATTATACCAATTCTGGTTTATAATTAGGTTATATACCTTAGATTTTCTAAACTGGTCATACAAATTGACCTATCACTAAAAGGCCTAATGGTTCAGATAGTGAGAAAAGCCTAACATAAGTGAGAATGAGATTAAGGATGTGTTATCATAGATTAGGGATGAATAAAATTAAATAAATAGGTTTTTAAATAAATTTAATACATTTAACTATTGGATATAAAATTTGTAGATGATTTTATATATCAAAATGTTGCTCTCAAATTGACTTGTCTAAATCAATGAGGTTTGTGTATAATGAAGTCATGAGATTGGTATATAAAACCAATATTTATATTATATATTATGATATATTTATTTTAATTTGTTATAATGATATTTTAGGAACATATAAATTCATTTTAAGTCTCTGAAAGTGTTTATACAAGTGTTTTAGATCATTATTTCCATGACTATGTTTTGAAACTTATTGGTAGTTCTGAGTGGGCTACTTGTAGAGAAGGGTCTAAGTAATTTTGCATTGATTTGTGAGGTATATTTCACATTATGATGAAATTTATGTCATGAGGATTATTTTTATATTGTGTTTTTGGTTTAATTATGTAAGATAGACTTTCTAGGTATGCACAGGGTTAGTTATGAACAATGCTAATGACATGCTTCAAGCAGTTGTTGGAGATAAAAAGGTGTCGTAAACCCAAGATGATATTATTAAGGGTATATTAAAGTGAAATATCATATTTTAATACAATTTTAAAATTTTTATAGTGTTCCAAGGTGTTCAAAGGGTAATATGTGCTAATGTAGGCTTAATTGAATTAGGTCTCTTAAGGCCTAAAAGGGGTTTTGGTCTTTTATTCTATGACCAAAATATTGTAATGTTTTTATCATGATTTTAAAATGTATTAAGGAATATTTTGTTTATAAAATAATTGGAAAAATGTGTATGGATGACCAAGAGGTGTCTGAGTAAGAGCCTAGTATAAGAACAAGACCTAATAGGCCTAATTGTCTAGAATGAGAAAGTGTGTGTTGAAGTAAATGAGATAAAAAATTGAAGAGATAAAGGAGGGATTTTAGATCATAAATAGGGTCTATATAAACCATAATTAAGATATGAAATGGTTAATATAGATGGTTATTAATTTCATAGACCTAATCAAGTCAAGAAGAGGGCTAATTGAGCGAAGAAGGCTAAAGACCAGTTTGAGAAGGATAGGTGTGTATGAAGAAAAGTAGATGGATATCATCATATATTATATGAGAAATAAAGGGTTATTAAGGTTATCAAAATTTTTGAGGTGCATCAATTGGTACTGATTCATCTAGGGGGTTGGTGCCTCCTTGTAAGTGGGTGCTTGCTAAAGCCTAGTCAAGTTGGTGCTTGGATAGTTGGGGTTGGTGCTCCAAGTGAAGTTGGTGATTCAATAAATATTTGTGTTTGAATTATATGATATTATTCCATTTATATCATTATTGGGTTTTATTCTCTTTGAGGGTTTCCCACTCAAATGAGTGTTTTGTGTGTTATGTTCATCTCTTATGCTCATGACTCTTAATGTGTTGCTAGCTTACTATATTAGTTTGATAATTCATGAATGATAAGGTAGATATTTTAAAAGTTTTTAAGAATAATTCATCCCCCTCTCATTAATTATTATTAAAAAAATTGGTATCAGATCCTGGTCCTTTGAAAAAAGTCTAATAACTTGAAGGTGGTCCTAATAAGCACAAGAATGTCTTGTGATCAATAGGAAAAAGACAACATGCATGATGAAGAAGCATTCTATGATAGTGAAGAAGGAAAATATGAATTATCCATTAAATATAAGCTCATAAGTATAATTTATGATTTTAGACATTAAAAAAAGATTATCAAATATCTTGGGAGTCGGTTAGAGGAGGTCAACACAAGGTGTAAGTCAAAGGAAGTTGAGTATGACCAGTTGAAGATAAAGTTAGATTAAATTAAGGTTGATCATGAATAACTCATAGAAAAATTGAAAAAGTCTAAGAGAAATAATGATAATTTAGAATAATTCAAGATTACTAACCTGAAAATATCAATTAGGCAACCCAATTCTATAAAGGATAAGTCATCATAAAATCATGGTAAATATAGAAAAGATGTTTACTACATTTGGCATAATATAAGACACATTGAAAGATTCTACTCTGATCAAGTTATAAGGTCCATGAGATTCAATAAGACATATGAATCTCCAAAAATGCATAAGAAGGATCAAACATTAGTATGGAAGCCAAATCAAGCTAGGGTGGATCAAATTGAGCTCAAGAAGTAAGATGAACTATTTTCAAAAGTAGAATAGAAGACCAAAAAGGAATATATGCTAGCTCAAATTGCCTTTCACATTCAAGATGAAGGCATGAAATGGCATATATACATTGGTTTCCCAAGCCACATGATAGGAGATAGAAATAAGTTCATCTCCTTGAAGAAGAATGCTACAGAAATAATGAGGTTTGGAGACAACACAACTACCAATATAATTGGCAAGGGTGTCTTGAGTTTGGACAATAGATACACTAGACACAAAATTTGATGTATGTGGAAGGTATGAAACATAACCTACTTAGTGTGAGCTAAATGTTCAATCAATGACACACACTAACCTTTTATGAAAAGGGGTGTGAGATAAGGAGAGCCAAATCAGGGAGGCTAATTTCCAATGCTGAGATAACTGAGAACAACCTATATGTATTGAATGAGATCAAGGAGACATGTTTCATCATCAAGATAGATAAAATTTGGCTATGGTACATAAGGCTAGGTCATCTAATCTTTGATAACCTAGTCAGGATTAACACTAAAAAGTCTATGAAGAACATGCCTAAGATCATCAAACCTACAAACGTACTTTATAAGGCATATCAACATGGTAAGTAGACTGGAATAAGGTTAAATTCCAAGGATTATTCTACTAAAAGACCCTTATATTTAACCCATACTAATCTCTATGGGCCTACAATAGTTCAAAACATTCAAAGAGATAGCTACTTCATGTTACTCATTGATGATTACATAATAATGACTTGGGTTGAATTCTTGAAATAGAAATCAGAAGCCCTTGACAAGTTCAAGGTATTCAAGGCTCTTATTAATAATGAGAAGAATGGGAAGATCAAGTGCCTAAGATATGATATAGGAGGAGAGTTTTGGTCCAATGAGTTTGATGATTTTTATGAGGTTCATGGAATAAGGAGACAATTCTTAATATTAGGACACCTTAGCAGAATGGGGTAATGGAAATAGAGAATAAGATAGTTGAAGAGATGGATAGAACAATGTTGAATGAGTATATATTATCTAATGGATATTAGAGAAAGGTAGTAATCACTGCTATCTACATTTTGAATAGGGGATAGATAAGGACTAATGGCAACAAAACTCATTATGAACTATGGAAGGGTAGACCTACAAATGTAGAACACTTTAGAGTGTTTGGCAGAAAATGTTTCATCAAAAGTGATGATGAAGATTTGGGTAAGTTTGATTCTATATCTTATGAAGACATATTCTTTGGATATTCATCGATGAGCTCAACCTATAGATGTTATAACAAACTACTACAAATGATAGAGGAAAGAACCAATGTAAGGATTGAGGAGATAAGGGAATCTCATTCATAGTCAAAAAACACTTTAGAGAATGTGGACTTCAAGAATGAAGAGAAGACTATAGAGGTTACTAAGGAAGAATAATAAGTTAAAGACAAATATGACTCAAAATTACCCTCAAGATAGATTCAAATAGACCACCCTAAATTTGAGATCATTGGCAACAAGAATGTAGGTATGTAAACTAGGAGAAGACTTGTAAGTAATCTAAATCAAGAGAATTATCTATTGTCCAAGACTAAACCTAAAAGTCTTATAGAAGCAAGCAAATACAAATTTTAGATAGGTGTTATGAATGAGGAGGTAGACCAAATAGAGTATAGTGAGACTTGTCAATTAGTTCATAGGCCTAAAGATAAGAATGTCATTGGCATAAAATGGGTGCTTAGAAACAAGTTGAATGAAGATGGAGAAGTCACTATGAACAAGGCTAGATTGGTAGGTAAGGGATATGCACAAGTTAAAGGAGTATAATTTGAGGAAACCTTTGCACTAGTATCAAGATTGGAGGCCATCAGGTTGTTTCTAGCTTATGCAAGATTCAAAGGATTTAAGGTATACCAAATGGATGTAAAATCTACCTTTTTGAATGTGCATTTGGAAGAGGAAGTGTACATTGAGAAACCTAAAGGGTTATCATAATTAGATGATAAAGATTATGCTTATAGATTGAATAAAGCTCTCTATAGTCTAAAACAAGATATTAGAGCTTGGTATGCTAGGTTGGACAAGTATCTGTTGGATTAAGGATTCAAAAGAGGAGTTACATATAATAATCTATTTATCAAGATATAAGATGACCATCAATTGATAGTAGTTGTCTATGTGGATGACATCATCTTTGATGAAAACAATGAGAATATGACAAAGGCCTTTTCAAATATGATGAATAAAGAGTTTTAGATGTCCATGCTAGAATAATTATCATTCTTTCTTGGTTTGAAAATCACTCAATTTGAAAAAGGCATGTTCATCTTACAAGCCAAGTACATAAGAGAGAGTTGAAGAAGTTTGAGATGGAAGATTACAAGGAAGTTAGTACACCCACGATCACAAAATGTAAGTTAATCAAGTAAGATGAGTCTTCAAAGGTCAATCTAACAATACATGGGTCAATGCTTGGAAGTTTGTTGTACACCATTTCCTCTAGACATGACATCATGCAAGTATTAGGTCTTATGGGAAGGTTTCAAGCAGATCAAAAGGAGAATCATCTACAAGCAATCATAAGGATACTCAGGTATCTTAAGGGGATTATGGAGTATATATTGTGGTATCCAAACAATAAGGAGTTCAATTTGATAATATACACAAATGTAGATTGGGTATGAAGTATAGAAGATAGGAAGAGTACCAGTGGAGGAGTCTTCTTCTTAGGTGGGTGCCTAGTCTCATGGATAAGCTAGAAGTAACCATCAGTGTCTTTATCCACTTTTAAGGTTGAGTACATTACAACATATTCACTTTGTACTTAGGTTATATGGATGAGACATACCATAAAAGACTACAAGGTAGAGTATGATGGACCTAGCCTTATCTATTAAGCTAGATGTAACCATCAGTGTCTTTATCCACTTTTAAGGTTGAGTACATTACAACATATTCATTTTGTACTTAGGTTATATGGATGAGACATACCCTAAAAGACTACAAGGTAGAGTATGATGGACCTAGCCCTATTTATTATGACATTATAAGTGCTATAAGTATTTCAAAGAACCCTGCCATGAACTTAAGGACAAAACACATTCCCATTAGGTATCATTTTCTAAGAGAGTAGGTAAGTGAAGAAAGTGTCAAACTTAAATATGTTTTTACATAGGATCAAATGGTATACATCTTGACCAAACCACTTTCAAAGGCAACTTTTGAACACCTAAGACAAGAATTGGGTGTAATTCCTACCCATAACAATCATTAAAGAAGTCAAAAACTTAAGGGGATCTAATCATGCTCATTAGCTCCAATAACAATTAAGTTATTCCAATAAGGTATGCATGGAGGTAGGGGGACCAAGTTTGTTTTATATCTCATAAAATCATAGTTTTATGTGTTGAGTATTTTGATTGCAAGGATTGTGACCCAAAGAATTGAAGACATCACTTTGTAATTTATGTCAAAGAGGGAGAAAGAAAAAAATGGGGAGATAAAGATGATCAATTTTCAATATGGTTTACCATCAATGACAAAGGGAGAGATTATCAAGTATTATTTCTATTGTTAAGGCTTGGCATTGATGTTGTCATTAATGTCAATTGCATCCATGAGAGGTGTGAAATTATTTGAAAAAATTATAAGGCATGTAATAAAGGTATAGAAGCATCAAATAATGTTTCAAAATTAGTTGTCAATGTTGTCAAATGTTTGAAAATAACAAGAGATTTGAGAAGGCTTGTGCATAGGATGCTTAGTCTTGTGCTTAAAGGATCATGGTGGCCTAGTGATATGAATGCATAGAAGTATAAGAGGCCATATGAGGTTGTTTGATCATTCATACGAGTCATTATATCACTCATGAGTATCTCAGAGTAAGCCTATAGGGGTTATACCTACATACCAAACATACAATTAGACTAGTTCTAGATTTTACCTAACCTAATGAGGGGTCATGAGGTGTTGTAAAAACATTTTAATGATGAAAATAAATTTTAGATCATGTGATAGGTTTATTGATCATGTGAGTGAGGTTGTGAGTGTAAGGAAAGAGGCTTGAAGGTTAGTTTTAAGACCTAATATGACTTGTTGTCTCCAAATCTTACACCTTAGAAGAGGGCTGTTCAAGCCTCTTCCATATTTGGGAAACATTAGGACATTTCTAGGAATATGGGTGTGCCTATAAGTGGAAATTAACCTCTCAGTTGAAAGGGATAGCTCTTTGTATTAGCTTTTGTGTAATAAAATTGTTGAACTAGTTTGTATGAGTTAAACAAGTTAGAAGTTTACATAAATGAAAAGTCTAGTCTAAAATGGTGATACACCAAGAATTAGTATCCATATGTATGCCCTATACTTATGCATAATAAAATAGAATATAGTCTATAACTCAATATATAGAAGATTTAAACATAAGTATTTCAATGTAGAGACAAAATAAATGAGATCGCACAAGGTAAATAATTGGAAAAGACAACTTGTATAGTCCAAAAAAGGGTTACACATGTGCAAAATCTCATACAACTAGAATGCACTCTACATGAACTATTGGATCAAGTGTTTACTCAAAATCATGAAGGATAGAGAACAGAAGAATAAAACATCACTTACTGTCACTCTGTGTCTCTTGCATACCCAGGAAAATACCTAGAAGTTAGAAAGAAAATAGACTTATGCTTCTTTGCTCAAAGGCAAGAAAATGGCAAAATATTATAGTAGGGCTTCTTCATACTATATAAAAAAAGAGCCCAAGGGTCCTATTTATATAAAAAGAGGGAGTGAATAGAGATCTCTTGGGTGCCAAAATAGAAGCATCCAAAACAATTTCCCATCATCATCCTAGTGAAACTAATTCCAACTATTCTCTCATTTAGTTAGAGTTTGTCCTTCTCTTTGATTCACCCTCTTGAAATGACCAAGATCACTGCAAAACCAATGGTGAGATGACCCTTCATAAGAAATGGTGTAGATCACTACTGTAAACCTTAGATTCTTCCTAAAAGATTTTGTGTTTTGGACTGTAGACCCATTCAGGCCTTCTAAATGGCTTTACTTATAAAACCTATAAGTCAAGCATGTTGGGAAACCTAATTTGTGCTATCCTTGCTCTTTTAGGTTTTTTGATTGATATTAATTATAAAATTCATAAGCAAAGCTCTTTTGAAAACTTAATTTTGCTTAAGACCCTTTCAGGTTTTCTGAATGGCTTTACTCCTTGCTTGCTTCTTCAGGTTCTTTGATTGCTTGTACTTATAAAAGTCATAAGTCAAGCATGTTTGGAAAATCGATTTGCACTACAGAGTCATTCAAGTTTTCCCAGTGATTTTACTTCTTATTTGAAGACTTTAGGCATGAATTTGATGTCCTATGGCACCTTACCTCCTTTAATCCCAATGGTTAGTTGGCTATATCAAATTTGACATCTTGTGGCATATCATGGGGATCTCTTTGGGTCAGGCTTATGTTTTGGGAAATTTTCCTGAAGTAATTCCTTTGAATAATTTGTCTGAAAGAATTATTTTAGGAATTTTTCTTAAAAGGCAATGGCTAGTTCCTTTGATAAATTTTCCTGAAGGACACTTGGGAAAGTGTCCTTCAGAAAAGTTCTAAAGGACACCTGGGAAAGGCACAAGGTCCCTTCAAAAAATTCTAAAGGGCATTTCCAAAGACAAAGTGCCCTTTGGAAAATTCTAAAGGGACACTTGGGTAGAAAAGTTCCTTTTAAAAAAGTCTAAAGGGACACTTGGGAAGAAAAGTGCCCTTTAGAACTTCTTTGAAGGGTCACTTGGAAGATAAAGTGCAATTTGAAAAAGTTTGAAGGGGCACTTGGGGGGAAGGAAAGGCAATAAAGGCCCTTTGGAAAGGTTCTAAAGGGCATATTAGGGCAAAACAAAGCCTAATAGGCTAAGGAAAATAAGGCAAAGGGAAAAATAAAGAAAAAGGGAGAAGAACCCAAAACAGGAGAGGCCCAAGGGAAAAGATAAGTAACAAAGCAATGACCAAACACATAAAATGAGCAAGGGAGAAATGAAAAGATCCAAAGGGAAAATACAAACTAGTCATGTAGAAAATGGTCAACATGACTTACAGGTCAAGGTTTAAGCAAGCAAAGAGAGAGATGGTGGTGAAATGAGGTATGAGTTTTAGATTTAAAGATAATCATGGAAAATAAGAATTTATAGAGGTATGTGATGTTGGTTTAGGTGTGTTTACCATGTTTGAGGTCAAAGTTTATAAGAAAAGGCATGGAATGTGGTTTTGAGGTTTCCTATGTGCACAAAATGAAGGATTCTCAACCTAAGAAGAACTTTAAAGTACTCAGTAGCATGTGTAACATTTTCATAAGAACATAATAAATTCATGGTAGATGAGGAAGGGTCCTAGATAAAATTTATAACATCAGTTTTTGTAATAAGGGTTAAGGGTTATGAATTTTCATTAAGACTGTAAGGTGGTTTAAACCTCTCTAAAACTCTAACTTTGAATTGATATGAAATATCTTGATGGAAATAGATTATAATGGATTTTATGACCTATTTTTATGATTGGATAATGTAGTGTAATCTCTCAGGTACCTCTAGGTGGTATTAGTTTTTCATGTGAGTTAATGGACCCCATAGGAAAGGTTTTGTTTCTCAAAAATTTACTATAGTATACAGAGTTGACCGAGTCAGAGTTGATAATTAGGTGTATGTTTAAGCTTGAGACTTTTACATTATGTAAATGGTGGTTTTTAAGTAGGTTATGGACCTTAGATGTGCTAAACTAGTCATATAAGTTGACCTATCACTAAAAGGCCTAATGGTGCAGATAGTGAGAAAAATTAGGCAGAAGTGAGAATGAGATTAGGGATGTGTTATCATGGATTAGGGATGAATAAAATTACATGAAGAGGTTGATAAATAACTATAATACATGTACATATTGGATATAAAATTTTGAGATGATTGTATATATAAGAAAGTTACTCTTAAATTGACTTGTCTAAATCAATGAGGTCTGTGTACAATGAAGTAATAAGATTAGTTTGTAAGACTAATATTACTATTATAGATTATGATATATTTATTTTAATTTGTTATAAATATGTTTTATGAATATATAAATTAATTATAAGTCTCTGAAAGTGTTTCTATAGGTGTTTTATATCATTGTTTCCATGACTATGTTTTGAAACTTACTGACAATTCTGAGTGCGATATATGCAAAGAAGGGTTTGAGTACTTCTGCCTTGAGTTGTGAGGTATAATGAGAATTGTGATTAACACTAGGTAATTATTATTATATTTATATGATTTTTTTCCTTGGTTTTTTTAAAATATTGTGTTTTTGGTTTAGTTGTTCAAGATAGACTTTCTGGGTATGCACAAGCCTAATTCTGAACAGTGCTAATGGCATGCTTCAAGTGGTGGTTGGAGCTAAAAGGTGTCATGGAAAAAATATTATATTTTTAAGGGTTTATTAAATTTAAATATGATATTTTCCTACTATGTGAAAAGTCTGACAGTGTCCCAAGGTGTTCAAAGGGTAACATGTGCTAATGTAGGCCTAATTAAATTAGGTATCCTTAAGGCTTAAAAGGGGTTTTGGTCCTATATGATATGACCGACATATTATAATGTTTTATTCATGATTTTTGCATGTCGTAAGGAAAATTTTATTTAAAAAATAAGTGGATAAGTGTGTATTTATGACCAATTGGTGTATGAGCAAGAGCCTAGTATAAGAACAAGACCTAATAGGCTTAATTGTCTAGAATGAGAAAGTGTGTGTTAAATAAAATGAGATAGAAATTTAAAAAGATGAATGAGGTATTTAAGAACATAATGAGGGTACATATAAACCATCATGAATATATGACATGGGTATTGTAGATGATTATTAAGGTCATATGACCTAATCAAGTCAAGAAGAGGGCTAATTAAGCGAAGAAGGCTAGAGACCAGTTGGAGAAGGATAGGTGTGTATGAAGAACTAAAGATGGAGATAAGAATATATTGTTTGAGAAAAAAAAGGGTTATAAATGTGATAAATTTTTTTAAGGTGTCTGAGTTGGTGTTGAGTCATCTAGGGGGTCAATGCCTCCTTATAAGTTGGTGCTTGGCTAGTTGGGGTTGGTTCTCCAAGTGAAGCTGGCGCTTCACTAAATATTGATGTTTTAATTATAGGATATTATTCCATTTTCATCATCAATGATTTTTATTCCCTTTGAGTTTTTCCCACTCAAATGAGTGTTTTGTGTGTTATGTTCCTCTCTCATGATCATGGCTCTTAATGTGTTGCTACCTTACTATATTATTCTGATAATTCATGAATGATAAAGGAAAGATTGTAAAAGTTTTGAAGATTGATTAAACCACTCCTCTCAGTCATTTTTCTTCCAATACCCCCTCCCTTCCTTCCCTCCCTAAAATATGGAATGAGGGAGGGGACATACCCATTAGGGCTATATAGCTCTTACAAAGCTATATAAAGTATTATATAGGTGTAGTATAATATAGTAATAGTAGGATATCTACTCCTAAAATAGGGAGTGAGGGAGGGGGGAATACTTATTAGGACTATATATATCCTATAAAGCTATATAGAGTACTATATAGGTATAACATAGTATAATATAGTAATAATAGGCTATCTATTCCATAGGAGCTATATATTCCTATATATAGCTATATATGACTATATATAATATACTATAGTTTATAGTAATAGTAGGATATCTACTCCATAGGAGTAGATAGCCTACTATTACTATAAACTATAGTATAATATATATAGTCATATATAGCTATATATAGGAGTATATAACTCCTATATGATCCTATATATATCTATATACAAGAAAATTAAAATGGGCCTACCTTACCACAACATGTTCCCTATTCCTCAGGACACCTTATAGAGTTGTCGGTATCACTATATGTGTTTGAGACCTCCTATCCTAGTATACTAGCCTATGACACCCCAATGGACCTTGGCTCTATCATGAAGCCAATTGTGGAGTTTGAGATTCAAATAGAAATAAAATATGTGCTAAAAATTAGAATCATGTCTGTTGGTGTGATTTTGAATTTTAATTTTATAGCTACCTTTTTATCATTGCATTTTGTTTAAATGATTTAGATTTTGAGTTTTTTATGAATTTTTCTATTACTCCTCCATAAGGATTTGGAAGAACCAAACTTGAGTGATAGAAATGAAAAACACATATAAGATTTAGACTTTGGCTATAGGATACAAAGTTCCTAGAGACTTTGTTAATTTATAAATAATTAGGCTTACCCACAAGTAATTATGTGATATCAAGACTAGATATATGTGTACTTAGTATGAGGGGAGAAATAAGGGGAAAATTAATATCATAAAGATCTGTGTATGTGTTGACACTTGGATTTTCATCCTAGAATATATTTTAACTCTCATCATCTAAGTGGCACAATGGAGTCATCTCTCTTGCTGTGGGTGACAATTTTGTTGAGATGAATCTCTAGATAAAAGGCTAGCTCCCCTTGATGCACCTTTAAATCTCTCTCTAATATATCAATTTATGTATGAAAAGGGTTTAATAAAACAACTAAGAAAACAAAAAAGGTGATGCACCAATGTTTATCTCCTCGTATTTGAATGAGAATACACTACTTAAAGACCAACACAACTTTTTTCACATAAAACTCACAACTCCTTGTGTGTTATCACATTAGTGTTTCACATGTTAGATTCAAGAAGGAATTCAACATATAGGAGAGCAATGGATGATTCCAAGAAGGAATATAGTCATAGACCACTTATAAAATGTCTATACACTTAGAAAATAATACTAACAAGGACATATAATGACACTCTTTCTGCACATTGGTAGACCATCAAGAGTACAAGCTAGAAAAGATAATCTTTCACTAGACTAGACCAACAATATTCAAGTCATCACTCAATAATACAACATGTGAGTGGTAAAATAAATTGTATTATTTCTTCAAGAATATTTCAAGTACAAATCTATCCAGAGTTTTTCTAATAACCAATAGAGGCTACCTAAATGAGCCAAGAGAATGCATATTTATAGCTTTGAGAGGTGGAGTGAGCAAAGGAAGTCCAAGGGTCACTTAGACATTTGTCATCTTGAGAAAAACAATTACATTTACATGTGGGAGAGAGGTGGGTGAGCTATGGCATGTCACCAAATGAATCAATTACAAATGAATAAGTTACAATTAAACCAAATGTCTCAGTTACAATTGAATTATCTATAGTTGAATAAGTTACAACTGAACCAAATGCCTCAGCTGAAATTTCTGTTTGTTACCTTTATACTCACCATTAGGTTCCCATCAAGCCTTTTGACACCAACAACTATTTTTCATAGTTTAAAGTTGATGTTTTATGAGCTATCATCCTTCGGGTATTTTATTTGAACTTTTGTTTCCTTTGAACTTCTTTTCTTCTTATTTTATTTGGACAATATTTTCAAAAAAATTCATTCCTTGGACTCCTTTTTCCCATGATTGCTTTGTTTTGGCACTTTTCTCCTTCAGACTTTTTGTTTCAACATTTTCTCCCAAGAGAATTCATTCGTCTCTTTTTTCCACATTAATTAATTTAGGCTATCAAATAACCTTTCAACTTTTGAAAATAGATCGTTTGGTTCTTTGAAATGTTCCTTTGGGTTTCTTTGAAGTGGACCTTTAGGAATCTAAAATGACCCTTCAACAATTTGAAAAAGACCCCTTCAAAAAAGTTTCAAGGTCCCTTTAGCTTTTGGAAAAGACCCCTTTGGAAAAGTTGCAAGTGTTCCTTTGACTTTTAGAAAAGACCCCTTTGGAAAAGTTGCAAGTGCCTTTCAAAAAAGTTGTTTCAAATAAAATGTCAAAAATAATTCCTTCAAAAAAGTTGAAAATTTCCCTTCAGAAAATATGAAAAATTCTCCTTCAAAAAATTTGTTTCAGACATAATGTTTGAAATAATTCCTTTGAAAAATTTGAAAATTGCCCTTCAGAAAAATTGAAGTGCCCTTTCAGAAAAGTAGCAAGTGCCTTTCAAAAAAACTAAAAATTTCCCTTCAAAAAAATTGTCTGAAAGAATTCAACACTTGGATGAATGAAAAGTCTGAAAGAAATAACACTTAGTCAAAAATAATAGGCCTGAAAGGATTAATATGCAAAGGCTTAGTGAAATACCAAAACCAAACTTCTCGAAAGAATTAGACTTGTAAAATTTTTTAGGCTTTGTCAAAGAACACTTCTTCCAAAGAAAATCTACATACTAGTTAAGCCAAAGGTATAAACTTAGGTGACTAAGTTTTCAAATAGAGGTGCTCGATTTTAGCCTAAAGGGCCAAAATTTGGTCAATAAATTGGTGACTCACAGGGGTAATATGCCTACTATATTGACCAGACCAATAGATAAATTAATTCATTGGGCATGGAGTCATCTAAGGACACTCAAAGAAAGAAACATTGGACATGACTCAAAACCTTGAACAACACACTAGATCAGAAGGAAAACCCATGCTACAAGACACATCACATAATAAAAACAAAATAAACTAGACACAAAGCAAATAAAAACACAAGACAACTTACACATACACATAAGCACTTAAGGAACATAAAGAAAGCAAGAAACTATGTACAAAGGAAAAGGAGAACCTCAATAACAATACTTCAGATATTTCCCATTGACTAGGATATGCATCTCATCTCTATCTAACTTTGAAATTTGGATGGCATTATGTTGTTTGCACTGTGTGATCACATATGGGTCACTCCACAAAGCATCAAAATTTGTGTGTATTCTAGGGTTGGCCCTATCTTCATCCCATTTTAGGACAATGTCTCCTTCTTTAAAACTCCTTGGCATGGATTTCTTGTCAAAATATTTCTTTATTTGATCTTGGTGAGTTGTCATAGTGTGCATATCTTGATTTCTTATTTCCTTAAGCTCCATTAACTCACATAACCTAACCTTCATGATGTCATTCTCCATCAATTATAGCTGATAAATAAGATCTAAAGTTGGTAACTCAAGTGAGATAGGAAGTCTAGCTTCCCTTCCATAGACAAGTATATATTGTGAATTCCTAATTGCTCTCTTTGGGGTGATCCTATCAACCCAAAGGGCTATCTTAAACTTGGTGTGCCAGGTCATTTGATTTTCTTCCATTATCCTCTAATGATCATGATTAAGTTCTTTTTTGTGGACTCAACTAATCCATTCCCTTGGGGGTAATAGTTAGAGAAGGTACTACGATAGATGCCATGCTTCAAAGCCCATTCACTTGTTCTTGCTCCTAGGAAGGCTAAGGCATTATATGAGATTATGGTTGAAGGTGATCCAAATCTTGTTACTATACCTTCATAGAAATCAAGGACTGAAATTTCATTAGCCTCCTTAAGAGATACAACTTCTACCCATCTTTTCAAATAATCAGTGGCTATCAACACCCACTTACGACCAACACTAGAAGGTGGATTGATTAGGCCTATGAAATCAAAACCCCATTGCATGAAGGGTTGCTCAACTTGGATTGGATGAAGAGGCAAGGCAACTATCTTTTGTTTTCCATAAAAAAGAGCACACTTTTAGCATTTCCTTACCCAAGTGTGTCTTTAAACAATATAAGCCAAAAGTAACCATCCCTCATAATCTTAGCAGCTGTGGTTCTTGGAGCAAAGTGACCACCAATTGGTCCATCATAGAAATCAAATAATACTTTATCAATCTGATCCGAATCAATACACCTTAATAACACACCTAAAAACTCCTTCACAAATATCACTCCATCAAAAAGTACATAAGGAATGGATTGTAGCCTAAATTACCTTATCTTGGCCCTATCAAGACCTTTTGGACACTCACTAATTTTAAGGAAATGTATCATGTCCTATGTCTAACTTCTCATAGAGGAAGGTGTAGCTGATATAAAGTCATCATGAAGTACCAAAATATCTTCTTTTTGCTCTTTCAAGTTTGAATCGAGATGCTCACATAGTCCTTTTCATTTCACTAACTTGGTAGTTTTGATCTCCACATCATATTCTATTACCCGTGTTATCCATCCTACCCTCTTTTCATTCAAATATCTGTTCAACATAAATTATTTCACACTAGGATGAGGCACACAAATATTAATCTTATTGTTAGATAACATATGCTTTAACTTCTTTAAACTCCTTATGATTGAAAACACTTGTTTCTCAACATATGTGTACATTATCTCATAGCCTTCCAAACCTTGACTAAAGAAGGCAATATGGTGTTCAAAATTTTCATCGTTAGCTTGAGTAAGCATGGTAGAGATTAAATCTTCATTCACAAAAGTATATAGGTTGAAATCTTTGGAGAAGTTTAGACTTGCAAGGGCAGAAGCTTGGGTAATGGCTTGCTTGATCTCCTTAAGACTTTATTTCCTCCTTCTTGTCCAAGTGAAAACCTAATCCTTCCTTACCATTGAGGTTAAGGGCTTAACCAAGTTATCAAAATTATGAATAAACCTCCTAATGAAATTGATCTTACCAAAGAAGCTTTGTAGACCTTATGTTTAGTCAAAGATAATGCTAAGATGGTACTTACCCTTTCAAGATAAATAGATAGACCTTTCTTGGAAACAATGTGGCCTAAGAGTCTACCTTCATGAATAGAAAAAACACACTTATTTGGGTTTAGAGATATCCCAAACTCTCTACACCTCTCAAAAATTTGCCTTAGGTGCTTCAAATGATCTTTTGCTTCCTTGGAGAAAATTGTCACATCATTAAGATATACCAATACAATGTCATTGATTAATCCTTGAAAAGCCATATCCATTACATGTTGAAAAGTAGATTCCACATTAGACAACCCAAAAGGCATTTTCATATAATCATATGTACCCTATTTAGTAGAAAGGCTATCTTATATTGGTCACGTTCCTTTACCAGAATCTGATTATACCTAGAATAACCATCAATGAGAGAAAAACTTTCACTACCAACCATAGCTTACAAGATTTATTCCATAGAAGGGAGTGGGTAATGATACTTCAAATACACTCTATTCAAGTCCCTCAAATCAACACACAACCTTATCTCTCTATTATTTTTCCTAATAGGAATTAGGTTTGCCAACCAAGATGAATGCTTAATGGGAAAGATGATTTTGGACTCAATCAGTTTGGTGAGTTCTTTCCTCATGAGAAGCTCAATATTTTGATTGATTGGCCTTTGTCTCTACTTATTATCCTTAGCATTCTCATCTAACTCTATAGTATGCTAAGCTATATTTAGATCAAAACCCTTTAAATCACTATACTCCCATGCAAGGACATTAAAAACTTCTTTGCATAACTCAATGAAAGCATGCTTCTCTTCGATAGTACATACCTTCCCAGGTGAAAGAAATTTATATTTTAAAATATGAACCTTATCATAGTTTTCCTACTTTTTAGATATGTTTATCTTCTCTTTCTTTAGCTGGTCATCATAATTGAATATGCTCTCAAGAGTGACTAAGCCATTAGGGAGTTCGTTAGACTTGAATTGCACAATCATCCATTCATATTATTACTGTAGTTTAGACTGATTATTAAAATAAAACTTAGCTTCTTATTATAGAAAAAGTGATATTTGGTGATCACTATCAAACACCTACCAATTAGTGACATTATCTAGTATAGAGGGCCTTATAATCACTTTTAGATGAGGTTGGTTCTTGTCCTCTTTTATCCCTTTTGTAACATCAAACTAAGCTCCAATTACTACCAACATATCAACATGCTTGTCATCTTCTCTTGAGATATGAGTGATGTTGAAGGCTTTGAAATATTACACAATATCCCACACTCTATGCTTATAGGACTTTAGCAAAGAATTTTTTGTCAAATTCCACCCTCTAACCTGATTGACAACAAGTTTGCTATCACCAAACACTTGCAATTATTTAACACATCTTTTATTATCCCATTAAAGGCCATTAGTAAGGTCTTCATGTTTTGATACATTACAAGTGTAAGAGAACTAAAATTTGAAAGTTGAAAAATACCTTTTCTTTGAGGGTGAAACTAACATTGCTCCACCACCAGCCCCAATCTTGCTTCTTGACCCATCAAAGAAAATATACCACAAGCCATTCACATCCTCACTTTAATTCATAAAATTAGGCATGAAATCATCCTTCTTATTCATATAATAGACTCCAAGACTATATTATTCAATAAAATTGTAAGGATCATGCTCATAGTTTTCATCTCCCTACTCATCTAAGAACAAATCAGAAACTCCCTCAAGGGAAGATGATGGAGATTGGTCACTATGAAGTTCCTCTTCATCAATGATAGCATAATTAAAATTTTCCACCTTAGGTGAGTATGGTTCCAAGTGATCTCTATGAATAGGTTCTGACTCAATATTCACTTTAGTGTCATACTTTGTCCTAAACACCAAGTAGGACCAATTAGCTGCCAAATATCCACCTATCTTGGATGTGAAGTCTCTTGATAAGCAAAGAGAAAAATAGGGAGGTAAATATTCCACCACAAAATTAAGAGGAATTTAAAAATTAAGATGAACATGAAGGATCAAATTAAAACCTTTAACTACCCCACAAAATCTTGGCTGGTGATCCATCCAATTACAAAACTCCTTGAGTCATTAATTCATACTTAAGGCCTAGCTTATCTGCTATACATTTGGGCATAATTGATGTGATTTTTCCACTATCTATGATGAAATTATGAAATAAAAAATAACCAATGATTAGAGATAGATAAAATAGAGAAGTCTTCTCATCTTTCTTCACTTGACCATCTATAGATTGAGTTCCATTGACCAAAACTACATTGTCATTTATAGATGGCCCAACTTGTTTACCCAATCCATGTAATTCCTTTTAGAGTTTATAATTTTTCCCTAGTAATTTTAGATAATCCCATACTAATATGTTCATATACATTTTATTCATCTGGTCCACCACATTGATGGAAGGATTACTCACCTTGGGGTTTTCTTTATGAACATTGGTACCTTGTGATGTAGCTTGTGGAGGTAGAGTTGTAACAATTGGCCTAAAATTTGGAATCCTCTAATTTTATTGTAGTTTAGGAGATATATTAGACCCAATTATCATAGGATATGATGTATTAGTCACAATAGGTCCTTGATTGGCTCTTTTAGCTTCATCAACAACCCTCCTTTTGGACCTAATATTAGAGGCAACACTAGTATTCTGATTGCTTGTATTCCCCACATAATTAATGGCAAAAAACTCACCCTCCAAATGATTTATGAGGGTAGAATAAATATGAGGTTGTCCATTTTCCATCACATCTTGCATGGATCCTTAAAAATTTAAAGCTTATAAAGATTGGTTGTCTTGCATTACCATGCCTTGAGTGTGCATTTCATTTGCATAAGTCACTTGCTCTTGACCATGTTCAAAAGAAGGATAGTTGGGATATTATTAGACCAAGTTATTTTTAGTGGGGATAAGTGATTATAAGATGAGGGATAATTAGGATTATATCTTTGATAAGGCTTGACATGGGTGATTTAGCCTTGTTCTTGTGCATTATTTTGGAAAGGAGGTCTACTTGTTTACCCAAACTGATTGTATGTTTGATATGGCCTATAACCTTGAGCTTGTTTTATCTTGAGGGAAAATAAATAATTTGTCACACTTTGAATCAATATTTTAACTTCATGGATTTAATTTATAAGAGCAATGGTAGGCCTTTCTTTATTAGGCAAAGGGGCTAAAGTGGGCAATGCACCTTAACTAGGAGAATGCAAATCAGGGAATAGTGGAATTAGAGGCCTAGGAGCTATCTTTCCTACTTGGACAAGACAATTTTAAACATTAATGTCTATTTCATAGGTAGTAGGTAAAATTTTTCTACCCATATATTGAATCATCATGGCAATGTCACTATTAAATGCTTTTAGGTAGTACAAAAATGCATAGTTTGGAGTAGGTCTCACAAGAGCTAGGATCCTATCCCATGTTTTTTAAAATCTAGTATTAAAATCCTGCATAAAATTGTGTGGTGCCTTCTTTATTTTGGTCAATTACTTAGCTAGAGATATGTGATCACTTTTTTCCCCAAACCTATTAGTCAATAGATCCTCTAACTCATCCCATGAGCCAACATAATTTATGGGTAGAGTCCCATACCAATCCAAAAATTTTACTTTGAAAGACAAGGCCAACAACCTAATAGCTACATTTTCTTGAGTGATGTTGTGAATATTAAAAAAGTTTCATATATTCCTAATGTGCTCAATGGAAGTAATAGGACCATCCCCACTAAAATATGGGACACTTTTGAGGGCTACCCCTAGGATTTGATCATTTTGGGAAAGATGCAAGGGAGATGCCCTAGTGAAAGGCATAAAAGGTTGATGCCTATCCATATAAAGAAGCTTACTATAGACATTAAGAATAATATGCAACATAAATTTTTAAGGTTTAAAAACAAACTCTCACTTATAAGGATGAGTGTTTACAAACCTAAACCTTTTGGTGGAGTATAGAGGTAGTTGAACAAACTCAAAATTTGTCTCTTTAGTAGCAAATCTAGTTTTCACATTTGGCATGGAAAATAGGACTGATCATCAACCAAATAATTTAATTATTCAATGGAGTCACTAGGTACTGAATGTATATGCTTCTTTCATCTTTAACTATGCCAAGACCAACACCAACCTAGAACAATATTATAGGACTTGGAAGTCCCACCAGACCTGCCAAAAATTATTGACACTTAGATTTTCACCCTTGAGGAAATGCTCAACTCTCCTCATCTAAGTGGCACAATGGAGTCATCTCTCTTTCTGTGGGTGATAATTTTTTTGAGATGAATCTCTAGATAAGGGGCTAGTTCTCCTTGATGTACCTTTAAATGTCTCTCTAATCTATCAATTTGTGTATGAAAGGGTTCAAGAAAATAACTAAGAAACAAAAAAGGTGATGCACTAATGTTTATATCCTCTTATTTGACTAAGAATATGCTACTTAAAGACCAGCATTTCTCACATAAAACTCACAACTCCTTATGTGTTGTCACATCAGTGTTTCACATGTTAGATTCAAGAAGGCATTCAACATTTAAGAGATCAATGGATGATTACAAGAATCAATAAAATCATAGACCACTTCTAAAATCTCTATAGACTTAAAAATGAATACTAAAAATGACCTGTAATGACACTCTTTCTATACATTGGTAGACCATCAAGAGTACAAGCTAGAAAAGACAATCTTTCACTAGACTAGACCAACAAGATTCAAGTCATCACTCAATAATACATGTGAGTGGAAAAATAACTTGTATTATTTCTTCAATATTCTTTCGAGTACAAATCTAGCTAGTTTTTTCTTAATAACCAGTGGAGGCTACCCAAATGAGCCAAGAGAATGCATATTTATAGCTTTGAGAGGTGGAACGAGCGAAAGAAGTCTAAGGGTCACTTAGACATGTGTCATCTTGAGAGAAATAATTACATTTACATGTGGGAGAGAGGTAGGTGAGTTATGCCATGTGACTAAATGAGTCAATTACAGATGAATAAGTTACAACTAAACCAAATACCTTAGTTACAATTGAATCAACTATAATTGAATAAGTTACAATTGAACTACATGGCTCAGTTACAATTGCCATTTATTACCTTTATACTCACCTTCAAGTTCCTACCAAGCCTTTTGACACCAAAAACTATTTTACATAGTTTAAAGTTCATGTTTTATGGGTAATCATCCTTTAGGTATTTTCTTCAGACTTTTGTTTCCTTCAAACTTCTTGTCTTCTTATTTCCCTCAGATAATCTTTCTAAAAAAATTCATTCCTCAAACTCCTTTTCCCATGGTTGCTTTGTTTCGGCACTTTTCTCCTCCAGAGTTTTTATTTCAGCATTTTTTCTTGAGAGAATTCATTTAGCTCTTAGAAAAGACCCGTTCGAAAAAGTTGCAAGTGTCCCTTCAACTTCTGGAAAAGGCCCCTTCAGAAAAGTTGCAAGTGTCCCTTCAAATTTTGGAAAAGACCCCTTTAGAAAAGCTGCAAGTGCCTTTCAAAAAAGTTATTTTGGACAAAATGTCTAAAACAATTCCTTCAGAAAATTTGAAAATTGCCCTTCAGAAAATAACAAAAATACTCTTTCAAAAAAGTTTTTTTTGGACAAAATGTCAGAAACAATTCCTTCAAAAAATTTGAAAATTGCCCTTCAAAATAATTGAAGTGCCCTTTCATAAAATTTGTAAGTGCCTTTAGAAAAAACTAAAAATTACCCTTTAGAAAATTTGTCTTGGACAAATTATCTAAAAGAATTTAGCACTTGGATGAATGAAAAGTCTGAAAGAAATAACACTTAGTAAAAAACAAAAGGCTTGAAAGGATTACTATGCAAAGCTTAGAAAAAGACCAAAACCAAACTTCCCAAAAGAATTAGACTTGTACATTTGTTGTGGGCTTTGTCAAAGAACACTTCTTCCAAAAAAAATATACACATTGGTTAAGCCAAAGGTATAGACTTAGGTGGCTAAGTTTTCAAATAGGGGTACTCAATTTTAGCTTGAAGGGCCAAAATTTAGTCAACAATATGAAATGATACAATGAGAAATATACATTATTATTCAAGGGTAGGTATTTTAAAAATAACCTATTCTTGAAATTGTTCAAAATTTCAAGGATTGGTGTCTCCTTGAATCTTGTAAATAACATAGTTATAAGGAAATTTAACACATTGACATGATAACAAGGTGATAAGTCTCATGCAATATGTTCAAGGTCGACTGAGTAAGATGCTATATGATAATGGGAAATTAAATATCATGAGATTAATGAAAACCATGATAGGGGAACTATAATAGGAATCCAAACACAACCTAAAGGATCTTTTTGTCAACTATCATATCCTAGACACATACTTTGAGTATATTTAAGATTACATTTAAAATACCCAAGTGTTTTGATGAAGTCAAGGGGAGTAACACAAGTGATTGAACCTTTATCAATTAAAGCATGTTTGACTTGGATATCTCTGATTTAGACTTTAATGAACAATGGAGGATCATTTTCACAAACTAATATTTTATTGGGTATCATTGAAGTGATAGGAAATTTTAGTCAAAGAGAAGTATCTACCAAATCATCAATGTGAATAGATATTTCTTCACACTACTAAATAATGCTATCTTCAAACCTAGACAAAGTGGCTTCATGCCCTGCAAGTGGAGGTGAGGGTTGTTCATTTTAAATAAAATTTTCAGTGGACAATTATGATGATGAGGAAAATTTATCATAATCTTTAGAAAATAAATTTGAGATGGGAGATGCAAAAGTTCATTATAGGATCCCATTCATCATATCTTGTTAGAATTTTATTAGATAAAGGTGCATAATATTAAAACAAATCCTTAGAAGGTGTAACAAAAGTATATACAAATTGATGTTAGTAAGGTGTATTTGATTAGTACTTAGACAATATGGGTTAATCAAGTGTGTTTGATTGTGTTGCTTTAGATAACGTAGTTGAATCAATGGTTTTTTTATTTTGAATGAGATGAAGAAATCCTAGAAGTAGATGAATTTTGAATTTTTAAGTGAGACAATTTGGTTATGTAAGATATGGTTGATAATTTAGAAATAGTAGTTGTGTCAATGGAAATTGAATTAGTGTCTAATTATGTAACTTGATTGGACACATGTGAGTTAGTATATTATGTTATTAAATTAGTTGGAGTTGATTCTATGTTCCCTAATTCTATAAGATGACATGGATAAGAATCTTGAACAATCCAAAAAGTTGGGAAATTATTATAGTTTGAAGTTGGTTAAGGATAAATATAATATATTATTTTCCTCATATTGTTCATATTGACAACATTATCATCATTAATGTTAGAATTGGGATCCATAAAACATTAAACATTATTGGTAATAAGAGGTTGGGTAATACTAGCTTGATGATTAGGAAGGGGATCCTTGTAAATATCTAGGTGAGCATTAGATTTATTAAGGGCTTCATGTTTGGTTTTGGTTTCATGAACCTTAGATGTTGCCTCATAAGCTTTTTGATGCATACATCTGAGTGTTTCATGATAAAAATTAGTCCCAAGAAGATATTACATAAAAAAAATATTTGATGGCATCAATTTTAATGAGAATGACCCTAAATCGCATGATACCAACAAAATTTGTGTGGATCACACCAATTTTTGGTAGGGAAAGTAGGATCAAAATATTGTGATGAAGGCCTAGGAAGACAGTTTTGAATCTCTACTAATAAAATTGGTTTATGGATGTCTATATTATTTACTTGAACAAATGTAAAAGTATGATGTGGATTGTTAAAAATTGATGGCAAAAGTATATGCTCTATGGAACCACTAGGAGTAATGGATTGAATGTTGTGTATGGAATTATAGGTATCCATAACACCATCATTTGTTGCATGTCTATTTTTAGTTTTCATAAGCATTTGAGTTTTTGTGGGATGGAGTGAAGGCTAAAATTGTCATATAAGAAAATCTTGACATTTATCTTGGTTGAGGGATTCTTATAAATTTTTTGGATAAAGAGTCCTCACATAGTATTATAGTTTAGGGTGGAGAACATTAGTAAACAAATGGAAAATATTGTCATCTAACATGTTATGCTCAACTTTATTAGATAAGGCTTTCCATCATTTAATGAATACTTTGGTTGTTTTGGATTCTAGTTGCTTACAATTGTTAAAATGAATTAGGTTATTTTTAGGAAGATCATTAGTTCAGAATTCTTGAATAATGCATTGACTATGTCTTTTAAGATAGAGATAAAATGAGGTTTTAATTGATTATACCAGTCTAAAGCATCACCTAAAAAAGGTTTTTTCTAATAGCTTGGTGGCAATAAATGTGTTAAGTATAACCCAATCTTTATAAGTTTCCAAAATATTTCAAATGCAAATATAAATCAGTGGATTCATTATAAGTGATAGTAAGAACTATTACACCTATGTCAATGTTTGCAATTTGATGAACTAAGGGTTTATTTTGTAAATATTTAATATCCTTGTTAAGTAGTGGTGGTTGGGGTATAATATTAATATATGCATATCTAAGGTGGGGTGGGGGAATTAGAATTTTGAACCCCTCATTGAGTAGGTTGAGGATGGTTTTAGAAATACATTAATTGGTTTTGCATTTGCATTATTTTATTGGCACTATTAGTTTGAAAAGTAGTCATTTGATTTAAGGTTTGTAATAAAAATTGATTAGTGCTAATAGTGTTTTAACTATAGTATGGGATACATTAATAGTATGAGAGGCATTAATAAATTGAGATGCACTAGTATTTTGATATGGATAAGTAGTTTCATTAATTTGAGTGTTAATGTGAGTGTTTTGAGTAGATCCACTAAAGGTCATGCTTGCCATGTTTATGGAAATGGCTGGCATTGAAGATGAAGAAGGCATGGTAGAGGAAGACATGTTAGCATAGTAAGGTATGAGAGAGGATAAAGGTGTGATGGAAGTTATAGGGTGACTTTCCTAGAATCCTATAGAAAAATTAGGTGAAAGTGAAGGGGGATCCCTAATGTGAGGTCCCATCATGAGTTATTGATGATTGTGGGATCCTTACCCTAATGTTGAGGGTTTTTATTGATATCATTTTAGTAGTGTATTCAATATAAATTTTATCCTCTATTATATGTATAAATAAAGGATTAAGGGAAAAAGGAGGAGTAGGAGTCCCATAGTTGGTGGTTCTAGTTATAACATGGATGTTGCTAATATTAAGATTATCTACTACATGATAAGGTAGATGTATCTTATAGGATTTATGAGTATTAGTATGACTCATCATGTTAACTTGATCTTAATATATAGATTTTTTAAACAAGTGTTGCATGATGAATAGACTGATAAAATAAACCTATTCATACACCTAATGGAGAGGTAAAGTTTATTAGGCTGAAAAATCAACTAGATTGAGTTGGTCGATCTAGTTGGGTAGATAAGATGAAAGAAAAGTTTGTAAAAATAATTAGATCAAGCCAATTGATATTTTTGGGTAGATATGATAAAAGAGAAGTCAAGAAACCTATTGGATTGAGCTGATCAATCTAGTTTAGCAGGTAGGATAAAGGATTAACCTATTGGATCAAGCTGGTCAATTTAGTTGGGTATACAAGTTAAAAGATCAGTTTGGAAACTTACTAGATCAAGTTGGTAAATATAATTGGGTAGATAGGATAAAATAATAGTATGAAAACCCACTAGATTGAGCTAGTCAATCTATTTAGGTAGACAAGATAAAATAACAGTAAAAAAACCTACTGGATTGAGTTGGTCAATCTAGTTTGGTAGATAGGATTAAGGATCAATCTACTAAATTGATGGTTGATTTAGTTATATAGGTAGGAACAAATTTAAATGCTATAAAACTAGATGATTTAATTAAAAAATAGAAGTAAAGTAAGTATAAAATATAAGACTGAGTCATTCTGGTTGACATAGTCTGTTCACACATAAGTAACGAAATCACATTGGTTGTTCTAGTTGAAACACATAACACAACTTGTATCAACATTGGCTGATATAGTCTATAATACAATAGAGAATAACAAGAAACAAGTAGGAAATATAATTTTATAAGTATTAATGCTGACTAATTTCTCAAAAATAAGATCATAAAGTTATACTAAAAGGTTGTGTTTGATAATGTAGGCTTTCAAAGATATTAGATTGTCCATTGGATAGTGACAACCCAATGTTTCATAGTGATAATTATAGAGGAAGTGGCATTCCCATATCCCATTAAACCTAGTTTTAAGGGTAAGTTGAAATTAATTTCTTGATGCTAACCACTAACTGATACACCACACAATCAAATGGATGGTTGTATTCTTAAAGTTCAATATAAAGGGAAATCCTAGGTGTTTCTAAACTACTGTGAGGTACATGAAAGCTAAAGACTGTGTTTATATCTGTACTATGGTTATGAGTACTAAAGAAATCCATTCACACCATGATATATATAAATGATAGACAAGGATCATGAACAAAATATCATGTATCCCTTCATGATAGTAGATAACTAGTTTTAAAACTCTCGGTACATAATTTTTATGGAAAACAAGACAAGATGAAAATAAAGGTGAAAAATTAAGTTATCAAAAACAAAGTTGTAATTTTTGAAAGAAAATAAACAAGAAGCTAACTCTTTATTTCAAAAGTAAAAATGATTGTAATTTATATGAAAATAAAGGTTAATTTCCTTTGCTAAAAAATAAAACATACCAAAAAAAATCAAGCAGGTTGATCTAGTTGAACAAACAATATAGAACACGATCAAGCTGATCGATACACTCTTTTAGATAATTAATCCTAAATAAAATAAATCAATTAGGTTGATTGATTTTGGTGGTATAAAATAGAGACATAGAACTAGATTGAGCTGGTTTATTTAGTTTACTATTTGAGTACAATTTGATAAAAATGTCAACTGAGAAAAATAGTACAAAAAATTTCAAACTGAAAATCAAGAATTATAAATTGATTAATATTGATAAGATGGAAATGCTAAGCTTTTAAGAATGAACCTAGAATATAAAACATGAATGATTAGTTCGACTTAATTGTATCATTAAATTTTTATTGACTAGGTCGTCCATGCGATATTTTAATCCTATAAAGGTAGAAAGCATAAAACATAGTTAATAAATAGAATCAACTAGATTTATCTAGTTTGTTAAAACTAAAAATTACAAATATTATAAACTAAATAAAATGGAGTACATTGATTAAGTTAACTGTAATTAAAATTTAGAAAGTAGGGAAATGACTAGATCAACTAATTTAATTTAGTTAGTTGAAACTAAACGTTATGAATAACACAATCAAGTAGATCAATTTTGTTAGATACAAAACAAATTGAAAAGACCAGTTAAATGACTAGATCAATTGGTTTGATCCCATTGGCCAAAACTAGACCCTATAAAAAGAATATAAAACTAAGTTGATCAATGCAACCTAATTAACTAAGAAGTTTACATATGTAGACATAACAGTCGACTAGATCAACCAGATCGATCTAGTTAGATGAAAACCCTAGACTTATAGATAGAGAAAAAGACCAAATCAACTAGATTGATCTAGTTAGATAAAAAGAAACATGTATTGATAAAATGAAACTTGATCAACCAACCCAATATAGTTGATCGTGATTAAAAATTTAAGAATATAAGAGCTAGATTCATGTCAAGTTCCCCATAATCTATGCAATGAATTATGATATATCTATAACTTGTCCTACTTAGTAAATTTCAAGCTCAGATAAGGTAATCTTACCAAAAAATCATTTCATAGTTATTAATATTTTGACATGACCAATTTGGATCTGGTAAACCTACCTAAGGGATATCTTATCACATAACACCATTAAAAAGGATTATAAAGCCTCTAGTCAAGTCACAATACATAATAACCCTAGCTAGGCCTATAATACATACAATAAATCTAATCTAGTGCTCACTAAAGCTTGTGGCACAAAGGGGATAATTAACAACAAACAAATATATAACAAGTAAAGAAAACTCTACTCAAGTCAATGCAAAGGTAAAATAAGCAAGGAGTAAAACATTCAACATATTACTTTGTACAATATCTATCTACCAAATGAAAGAGTAAAAGTTAGGAATACTTACCTTTGGATGACCCTGTTGAGCCTCAATCTCTCCCTTGGATAATGGTGTTTTGTAAGACGTTTTTTTGGATTTATAAGGATCATACTATATAAATTAGATCTAGGCTAAAATACTTCTACTTTACATCCAAGACTTTACCACAAGACAAGTTTCTTTCCTTCTAAGATAAAACCCAAATAAATGACTCCTCAAGTGTAGAATTAGTAGAATTGTGAGACAAAATGATGAAAAAATGAATGTTCCTCTCCATTGGATTAAAAATAAGGTGGTATTTATAACCAAGGATTGACCCTAAATTCTCCTAAAATTTTAGCTGATATGATCAACCAACTCAATTTTGCTAGGTAGGAAAAGTAGTTGTTAGGTCTCAAAATACATCAACCTAGCTAATGTATTTACATAACATGTGTTGAAACCTTTCTAACAAGATTAACCCAACAAACTTAGTAGGACAACAAGTCAAAAGGGTGTTTTCTTAGTGAGGGGATATTTTAAAAGAAGAATTTCTTAGGGAAGTGGATAAGAGTGATTTAATTGCTTGGTAGGGAGTTGGATAAAAATGAATTTTAGTGGTTCTAGGTAATGGTATAAGGACCAACAATATAATTAAGCACCAAAGGTCTAGCCACCCCTTTCCAAATGTAATCTTTAAGGTGTGTACTTAGAGAGATTAAAACTTGATAGGTTCCTACAAGAGAGAAAGCATCAGTAAATGATAAAGTTTAAAAATATTATGGGTATATAAATGGTATATACTAGATATAAGAATTAATAAGAGATCAATATAATTAGATTTTATAGTTGACTATCTAACTATGACTATATTATAAAAGTGAAAATTAAGGATATATTTGCCTATGGTTCATTTAGTTCTTGAACTAGTTTACTATCTGTGTTGGGTTGGTTCTGCAAGATTGGGTCAGTATCACTAATTGATACTAAACTTCTTGTTGGTATTGATAGACCTAGAAGTAATGCACAATGACTATGGTAACTTGCGACTATATTTTATTTCTTTGTGTTTGTGATCCTAAACCCTAATGATTCATGTAACTATAAAAATTAGTCTCCTTTTCCCTGAAACCTTAATTGTGGTTATGGGGTCTAGAAACATGTAAAATGGGGGGAATTGTAATAGGATGAGATAAACCTAATCACCCCATTTAATGATTGAAAAATTTCTCGATATCCATTAATCCAAGGAGGGAAGCTAAGATACATGTATTTCTCCCACTAGTGTGATTATGTAATTTTGCTCCTTCACGATATGTATACAGCTAATGATTCAGTTTTTGATACATGATAATGCTAACTTTTACTAGATTTAGAGTGATTCATACTTATCATATGAATTATCCTATTGAAAATTTTGAAATTTGGGAAGAATAGGATATATTTTATCAATGTGAAATAGTGTATAGATGTATATCAGATAAGTGTTATGTCCCTTTTTAATGAGACATTGATTAGTTTATATATGGATCTAATTGAATAATTTATTATGCCATTGACGTGATAGGCTAATGGGCCAACCTTAAGGATGGGTTAACTTTAAAATATATTTATTACTCAGAGAGGGTCGGTACTGACCAAATTAGGTCAGTATTAACTCATGATATTGACCAAATTTGGTAGAACCAACATATGTATAGGTAGACTAAACTGAGAGTCTAGAGATATCTATTCAAGATATTTAACAGGTTTGAAATAGATATTGATGTTATTTTAGGTGTATAATAGTAGAATGGAAGGGTTGAATCATAAGATATCATGTAAGTGTGAGAGAATGGTAGATTAAAACCTTGTTTTAGTGCTTATGTCATGCATGGTAAATGTGTGTCAAGCTTTTCATTGTCAATTACCAAGACCAAATTTTAGTATCTACACCTGCATACTTTATTTGTCTTCTATATTCAAATATATTTGATAGGAATTTTACATACTACTAATTCTATGCATGCTTAACTCATAATGAATAAAAAGACTTTAAACCATTTACATATCTTGCAACCATATTTTCCTCTATTTATTCATGCTCCACTCAAATGGAAAACCTTATAAATATCATCTATGTAGTTTTGTAAATTATACTATTTTTGCCTTCAGTTCTAAATTTTTTGGTAGAGGGTGTATACATAATCCACATGAAGGAATTTATCTCTTAGCTTCTTCACCATCTTAATCTAGGTCTTGATATTCTCATTGACCTTCCTTTTCTTTTCCTTCTTAAATGATCCCATCATATCATAACATAAGCCTTTAATGTGGTGCATGAAATTTCATATTTTTTCCTCTACCATTCATTCCATTCAATAATATTCTCCATATTATTTAACAAGTTTGTCAACTTTGATAGTTTTAGACTACCCTAATATTCTAAAACTTCAACCTTTATTCCTTCATTCTTTCTTTATAAATCCCTAACCAACATTTATTAAAATGATAGTGGCTACTCTTTCTCTTCCTCCTCTTTTTTAATTTATTATTCCTACTCTAGATCCTCATCTATGTCATCTCCTCTTTGGCTTCGTATCTGATGTGTCATAATTTTAGTGAGCTCTTGCACTCTCATATGTAGTTGTTGCATATCCCTATTCATTTGATCACAACCTCCTCATCTAGTCACCATATTTCTCTAACCTATTCTTAAAAATATTTTTTATTTCCAAAATAAAATTTGAAAATTAATAATAATTGACATAAAATATTACTTTGATTTTTCTTTCTAGAGCTAAACATGATTTGATACCAAATGATGAATCTAAAAGCACACCAATTCCAAACGGCAAAATTACATAAATAATTATTGAGTAGAAGATAAAATTAGATTATTCATTAATATTATAAGAAATATATATAGGTATTTTAAATAAATGATAACTTGAATATAGAGTTATTATGCATGACCAAAAAATCTTTTAAAAGTAAAAAACTACCTAGAGTTAATTGAACTTGTTATTTTTTATTTTTTTAATTTTTTAGTAACTTTTGAATGCAAGATAATATAGCCCTACTAACTTATCCTTGTTCTCTACATGCCTAAATAAATCTCAAGAGCAATTTTCAACTCAAGTTTATTCCTAAATATAAAATATCAAAACTAGAAAGTTCTCAAAATATTAAAATTAAAATAAAACTGTATTATTTTGCCTATAAATAGTTGATTTTGGCCCTAAAAAGTTTCAAATGGTTTTTAAGTAGTTAGCATACCTTAAAACAACATAAATCTCTTTAATATATTCATTTAGAAAAAAACATGCTCAAACGTGTTCCTAGATCAAAGGTTATGTCCTTTATAAAATAAGTTGCCGCATCATCTATGTTGTGCTCTTCATACTCTATTTAGAGGAAGATCCTTTGAGATTTCTTGATTTTTTTTTGATACTTATGAAGCAACCGAAGAGATCCAAAATTTTGTGCCTTTTGATCAAAATGATATATAATTATAAAATATAGGTAAGGCAAGAAAATAAAAATGTCACTTCTTTAAAATATTTTCCATATGATTAGAATCAACTACTTTAATCTATTTAGGAGGTAAGGATGTGATAATGTATTAATGGTCCCATTTCTTGAATGTAAGAAACCTATCTTGATTATTTAAGGAGTATTTCCCATGTGATTATAATCATTATACACCCAAAAGAATATTTGCACCCCTAATATCTATATTTTTTTATTTTGGAGGGTGTATAAGTGTTTAAAACACTACACCAACCTTGATAATATGAGGCCTAAGGAAAATATAACCTAAATATAGTAAATAAGATTTACTTATGATAATAGGGGGTATTAAATGAAACTACCTAGAGTGATAGATAGTTGACAAAGGGTTTATAAGAACATACCTAATTTCAAACTCACCTATATCTATAAAACCACTATAGATGATAAAAAAATAGCCCATGGGACAATGTATAAGATGATCCAAAAATAAGATCAAGATATGTTGATGTGACTAAAATTGGAAACCTCTAATAGTGACATTTTCTCTTGACAGTGGCTGAGTTATTCTAAGAATGGATGTACATGTCTGTGTAATTTATAACTTTATGATCCTCTTCTTATGAACTAATTATTAGAGACATCATTTATATTTATATACAGATGCATGATAATATATAAATTATTTCCCCTTTGATCTAACTCTAATCTAAGCCAAAAAGACATAAAAAGAACATAAAAATTATGATTTTGTTTGTAGGGCCCTGCCTCACTCAACTCCCTACTTTGTGATAGGTTGGAAATAAATACTCATGCATGTAAAAAATTAGTCATATGCATATTATAATCTCATCCCTTATCCCTATGATATGAGATGCAAGATTCTACTAAGTTGAGATCTATATGTTATTTCACTAATATGATCTTTTATTGGTATAAATATATTAATGATACTTTAACAAATAGAGAGTGAAAGCCATTGTAGTTACAAAAGAATGTGATGTATGATAAATTTATAGATTAAAATAATAAGAATATCTCTATTTAAACTGTGTAAAAAAATTCTTACATAGTTTAACCAAAAATCTTCTTTTTCTTTTACTTCACGGATTATGGAAACACTATCTCTCTAAATTTATAGATTAATTGATTTTAAAATGATTTAGGGCACATTATTATATATGGAATTATTTAATTCAATTTATGGATATATTGGTGTGAAAGATGACATATATAAAAGATATAAAATCTAACAAAATAGGGGCTAAGTAAGGTAACTTAAACCAAAGGGCTGAAAGGACCCAAAAGAAAATTGACCAATAGTGAAATGTTTTGATACACATTAGTTACTAGTAAAAGACAAATAATATATAATAAGAAGAAGCACAGGATTTCAAGACACATACAACACTAAGGCTAGATAAAACTAGAAGATTAGGAAGATCACATAGCCACCCAACTAATAATATAGAAAAAACATAAGAGAAAGCACCAATAAGAGCCTAATATTCAAACCAATGATCCATATACACAAAAACAAGATAATTATACTACAATTAAAAGTATTATAACAAAATTTAGTATCAACATAATTCCCCACTTTAATCTATACATGCATATACATTAAATTAAATCAAAAAAGGGTGGGCATTATTTTTTCTATGGTCACCTCATTCCCTATAAATTATGTTTGAGTTTAGTTATATATATGAAAGTGATTTAAAATTCAAAAGGAGGATAGATATTACCTCCTATCAAAGTCTAGATCTAACAACCTGTAAATTAGAAAACCCCATCTCCTCACTATTTGCATGCTTGTCTCAATTTTCATTAAGGGTCCATAAATGTTCAAATTTAAACATATTGTACGTACATTAAAATAGATCAATGTCTGGATAAATTGATAATAATGTAACCAAATGAAATAATTTCAAAACTAAAATATACAAAATGAATGAATACACATGATGGTATGTGAACCATGCTTTTCATCTATAAAAACCCTAAAATTTTCATGGGCCTAATTTCCCTTGCCATTTCATAAAACTTTTGAAAATTTGATCCTACTAATCCTATAAAGTGATAAATATTACTTCTCAACTAAAAAAGTAAAGATCTGGAACATCTTTATAACCTCTTGACATATCTTTGTAATAACTTGACATATATATATATATATATATATATATATATATATATATATATATATATATATATATATATATATATATATATATATATATATATAACCTCTTGAAATCATCTATCTAGAGAATAAAATAAGTTGATGATTTGTTCCCCTTTTGAGATGAGGTATGTTCTCACATATCACTTATCTCAAAAAAAAAGGATCATGTACACCATGTGTAACATAGATAAAGGACAAAAGTTGTAATAATTATGAAAGCTCATGTACAAAATTATTTGATATATAAGCACATACATGATCTTGAAAACATAACAATAATATGTATCCTAATACTAATACACTGATAAAGAAGTAATGTAAGCAAAGCATGAAAAGTAAGAATAAATGATATACTCCATTGTAATGTGAAAAGAGGGATAAGTGATATTCCCCAAAGTAGATAAAATATATCAATTCATAATCAATATTCATTTAGGTGTAGTATGACATTAGGTGTAATCAATGATGCATAATAATATGATGCCCATATAACAATGATTAATACAAGTGCACTAAGGGTTATTGCCCTAAATTATCAAGGTATAAGTGACAAAGGTACTAAGATATTGTGAAACATGCCCCATTAAGGTAAAGATATAAGAAATGAAGCACATGAATGATGTGTTATAATCATGTCACCATGATGAAAAATAAATAGTAAATTGAATTATAAAAATGAGATGTCCATGATATAAATAATATAAAATTGACAAAGCATAATAATGTGGTTTCTATGATATAGTAATATATAGTTGATAAAGCATAAATCATGGAATAGATAATATGAAATTGATAAAAGCACAATAAATTACATACTCCAAATAAATTTTGGACATGATGTCCAAACAAGTCAAATAGGGGAGTCAAATTTAGAAAAATGTGTTATGGTAGTTTAAATGATATCAATAAATCATATAATCAATTGTATCATGTTAATAGCTTAATAAGGTAACTTTTAAAAAGCTTAGGGTATATAAAGTACACCCAAATTCAAAAACATAATCCATTTGATCATTTCCCATTACTAATTTCAATGATTTGAGCTCTAATAAAGAAAAACATATGCATGACAAGACCTTATTCTCAGATGACTAGACTACATTTGAGAGGCGATTGCAAAGGAGCAACTGATAGATCAGGTAAGTTTAAAAAATGTGAATTATCAAGTTTTAAAAAATAAATAAATGTATAATATAAAAATAGGCATATTTATGCATTTTTAGGCTTTTTTAAATTTTGGTTATGATCCCCTGGTAATGGTTGAACCTACTTGATAGTGGTTGCAAGCTTTTAATAATGGCATGATTCAAACAAATCTATCATGACAGTGGTAAATTAGACTTAGGTTTTATGATATTATGAATATATGTCTTTGAATTTATTTTGATCATGATTGAATCATTATCTAACATTTTTTTTTAAATTTTGTGTTGTTAAATGATCTCCTCATTCTAGAATAACACTAAGGGTGAATGATAGAGACCATGCATGAGTTGAGATTGATTGTTGAAGATGAGTCACACATTGATGCATTAGGACTTGGACATTCTATTTGAATTGGGATTATTCCATTTGATGTGCCCTATTTACAATAATAGTAGATAGGTGGGACTGTGATACTTATACCTTTTGGTCTTCTACTATGGAAATGATAGATATATTGTAGGACATTGAAATATCCTATGAACTCTTATTATATGTCACACAATTAGTATAGAGGATACAATCTAAAATAGACATATGTACACCTAGAGATATTATATTGGGGATCAACATGGGTGAGAAAAATCCACACACATCATAGTGTTGAGTGACATGGTGATAGGGGTGCCCTATGATTGTGTAAATACTTAATTATTTTTATAACTTCATAGTAGTTGAAACTAGTGGGGTCACCATTTATTATGGGATGAGACTCATTATTTAGGATATGAAGGAGCATAAGATAATGTATGCTTGGGGAATGTGTTATAAACACCTAAATTTGGTACAAGACCCTTTTACATTATGCCATTTCCCCATTTTGTCACATTTGGTCCACTTATGTATATTTGAATATTTTTAGACACATCTTACCTCACACTAGACTCTATCTATCCTTTGAACCCTCTATATGTGTTTATAATGAGTGTGTATTTTGAAATTTGAGCCTTATTTATTTATTTTCTAAGCTAATTTTACTCATTATTGACATTTGTTTCTCCAAGGACATATTTAGTGGTTACAAGTGAAGCTAATTTTTCCCCGTATAAATTTAGTGGAGTGCTAAAGCCACCATTTGTGTTTTTATGGGTCCTTCCACCTTGGTATGATTTACAACACCTTTGATTTCACTTGTTATTATTTTCCATGGTCAGCCATTTTGAACTATGCCCTAGAGAACCATATATATAAGGGCATCTTTAGTATTTTATCAAGTTTGAAACATCACCCTAAGGTTGAGTGAACCATATTATTTAAGTTCTGACCTTAATTAATCAAATTTATTTCAACACTTATGATGAAGCTAACACATTGTAATGTCAACATTATTTAAGTCATTATGGCATCATCCACTTATACCAAAAATGGTGGTGAATGATCATGTAGTTTGGATTACACTTTACTAGGGAGAGGAGAAAATGATCTAACTCAAAAATCCACTCCAATGTATAAGATAACTACATTGACTCTAATTCCAAGCAAGAAAAATAGGTAGTTGTAATTGCTTAAGGGGTAGCTCGAGTTTTCTAATTTTACACACACTTGTTTGACTATAATTTTCAAGGGTTAGGTCAATGAGTGAAAATAAGACATAATAGAAGATTCTACCCATCTACTACATATTGTGATCACACAACACTCTATTAACCTGATAGCTCTCTTTCATAGAAAAATTTAAACCTAAAAAGTACTAGGGTACATATTTGATGGATTGTAATAGGTTTAGTATTTGACTAAGTGATCTATTGAATCTACCATGGGCATAATTAGTGGTCACTTTTGAAGTGTTGTTTTATTCCTTTAATAGTTAGAGATATATATTTGATACAAGCCTACATCATCACTTCTAGATAAATGTTATAGCTTTAGAATCCTAATATTCTTCCCAAATATTTCATATTCCTCTATCCTTAATCATTTCATTACTATTTTATTATTTGAGTTATTTTTTCCTTTGTTCATAATTTTTAGTTAACTTAGAAAATTTACTATTTAGACTGCAATTACCTATTGATCCTATGTGCCACATGTTTAACAAAATGTGTATTGAGCTATTTTCCTTAATGTTCATTTTAGTTAAACCATGTGTATGCTTACACACATTTACATGGACTTATTTATCATGAATTCCCATAGGGAATATTGGTGGTAGGAACACTAATAAAAATCTGGGCCTATAAGCACTTACCTTTTACTAGGACAGTTGGTTTACCTGTAGAGGGGTGGAACCATGATAGCCTATATACTAATAGATGGGTAGCTACACATTTGAGATGACTAAAGGTGAGGGACACTAATATTTATCAATGTATTTTAGATGAGTTTTGTGAGGGATACATTATATAACATCTATTTATAGAGAATCTAGGGTGGCATGAGAACATGAATCAACTATGAAGGATCCATGTGAGTTAATGGTACTAAGTTAGGCATATTGGTATTATTGAGTGATTTAAATATGAACATGTGACTATGACATAGTATCGTGTATGCCAAGATAGGTCCATGACACCCTATATATGGAGATGATCTCATAGATAACTTGTAAAACTAAGAAATAGGTCACAAATGTTTGCACAATAGAGCTTGGTGTAATATATGTGGGTTTCATAAATGCTTAGGTTTTATGGTGGGTAAGAGGTCATAATATGCCTATGTTCCCACATAAATTAGTAGTTTTCAAGAGATATGTAAATTAGGAGGATGCAAACTCGATGGATGTAGAAGAGGATATAGAGTAAGGATATAGTTTGAGCAACTCTCATACTTAACATATAAATGAAGGGTGTAGGTAAATATTTTTTTAATGCATATTTGTCAATGAGATAAAAATTAAGTCATTTCATTTTAGTGTTTGAAAATTATATTTTTATTTTGACAGTGAGGGTATGATGGTGTGTTATATTAAGGAAATATTGTGATCAATCACATGTGATGTTCCCAAGGGTGTTATTTTTTTGTTAGAGAGAAATGATTTTGAATTCAGTCCCTATGCTTATCTATTTGATCTAGTGATATGTGTGATATCTAAATACTTATCAAAGGTGGTGTAGTTAGAGGAACTAAAGGTTGAGGTATGACAACTCCAAGCTTAGTTACGAGTAGAGGTGTAGGTACAACACTTGATCTAAGAGTCATGGCACCACTAGATGTATGTGATGGTATATGGCATAACATATTTATTTAGTATGTATAATTTTAGGTGGAACATAATCCCACCTTAGTTGAGTTAGAGATATTGAGAGAGGGAACAACTATCTATGTTTAGAGATAGGTCTAGGAGTAAACCCCCTGGTGATTTAAATCTTTAAATTTTAAGGGTGGTAAATAGAGATGAAGATATTTCTATTTTCCTCATGAGAGATAAAACGTATGAGTCACATGAATCTGAGTTTTTCTAGAATATGTATTATGAAAATGATTTGATTCATTTTTTTGGTTTTATTTACATGTGTTTATGTCTCAATTTCTAGGTTTTTCATTTGCTAAATATAATGGCCAAAAGACACATGATATAAAATGTGAATGTGAAATGTATATGATTGATTGTTTAACTTGAAAAAATATATATTGACACATCAAAACACAAACATAACTATGTAAATACACTAACCAATAATATAATTGTTGAAGTGTCAAAATACATAATGCATTGAAGTATGCTTTACTTACTCTTATTACTACTAGGAGATGATTCCAAAAAATCACTATTTTTGATAAACTGATGTGTATCATTAATTTCAAATGGTGTGGGATACATATAAATAAATGATCATATATTCTTAGTATTTAATATAGAAATGTGACCATTAGATTATTTTTGTTTTGGTACCCACTTAAATCCATGTTAAATGTAATTGAATCTGATTTGGGATGTTTGAAATATTGTAGTGCTTGTGTTCTATCTCATTGGATTGTAATTGTATCACCTTACTATTTGAATATAATATGTTAATTTTTACTAAAAAATTTTTCCTTCATCTTTTTAAACCATGTAATTTCAAGTATATCATTGTATTTCATCAAGTTAGGCATCACAAAAAATAATGTAAGAAAGGTCTGAGGACTAATTATAATGGGTAACATAAGAAAACTTAATGGATTTGCCACATGTTTAGGAATATATATTGACATTTGAATTAAATCAACTAAATCATGTCCAAAATTCTCAATGAAGTTGATAGTAGGAATATTAAATTGAAATTTATCATCTATCATGATTCCATGTCTTTTTTATTCCTTTTTATAAAAGTGTGAATGAATAACGACTCTAAATAAGATGAATGTGTCAATGTAGAATCCTTAGGAACATTAGGTGGAACACTTTCATGTATATATAGTTCTATATTATAATATGGACTTACAAATTTTGGTTTCATAATAGGTATGTCAAGCTCAATATCACCATTATCAATAAGATCTTGGTGTTGGGGATCAACCAACAATGTTGATTACCATATGAAAGCAATTAAATGCAGAATTAAACCAGAAAGATAAGTAACTAGAATCAGAAAATAGCAAACAATAAGAGATACAAGAAACCACCTTGAAAACTTGTATTAAACTCTTTACAGAAGGAATACAATTGAAGAAACTTATTTTCTTCCACACCTCTCTCAGATGTACAGATCTCTTTCTAGATCTCTTTCCCTCAAGAGCTCTCTCTCTCAATTACAATCAATTCCAACAACCTGGATTGATACACATATACAATCTTGTATTATTCAACACTAATAAGCTATGAAGATCTATCCTATTATATAATATTAGGAAACATGAGCATACAACTACAGCCATTAGATGCACCTCCTAATCAAGGGCTCTAAACAGTCTTACTTAAAATAGAGATGCAAACTTAAGACTATCACTTAATCCTAACATGCAAACATTCTGTTCTATCCACAAAAATAGCATTCTAGATGCACAGGTGACCGACATCGGTCCCTGCCTATCTGCACCTGACCGACGTCGACCGAACATAACCGATGCTAGCATCTCCCAGTCGACTCCTAACCGACGTCGGTCGCTCCTGACTGACGCCAGTGACTGTGTAATACTAGAAACCTACAAAATACTCATTTGGTGAAGCTTTTAGCTCCACACCTTAACAATCTCCCACTTGGAGATAAATAGCTACACCATTACCTATACAGCAACATCGTCTAGCTCCTCCATCTTCAAACTCAATCATGAAGACCTACAAAAGTTGAATGAAGATTCAACTTCTCCTTTGTTACCAGCTTGGTTAACATATCAGCAGGGTTCTTATCTGTATGGATCTTATCCAGCTTCAACTCACCATCCTCCAATACCTGTCTAATGAAGTGGTACCTAAGCTGTATATGCTTTGTTCTTGAATGAAAGGCTGAATTCTTAGCTAAATGAATTGCACTTTGAATATCACTGTATAATCTACAACTCTCTTGCTCCTTTCCTAGCTCTTCCATGAACCGTGTCATCCATATCATTTCTTTTCTAGCCTTTATGACTACAATATATTTTGCTTTTGTAGTTGACAAGGCAACAACCTTCTGTAACTTTGATATCCAGCTAACCGCCATTCCACCAATAGTGAAAACATATCCTGTGGTGGTTCTCCTGCCATCCAAATCACCTGCCATATCTGAATCTACATAACCATGTAGAGAAGTATCTGAACCTCCATAGCACAAATGCCTACTGCTGGTTCCTCTCAGATATCTAAGGATCCACTGAACTGCTTTCCAGTGCTCCTTCCCTGGATTGGCCATATACTTACTTATAACTCCCACTACTTGGGCAATATCCGGTCTAGTACATACCATTGCATACATTAAACTCCCTACTACGGAAGCATATGGAAATCTACTCATGTACTCTACCTCATCATGTGAATTAGGACATTTTTATTTACTCAACTTGAAATGTCTAGCCATAGGTGTACTTATCAGTTTTGCACCCTGCATATTGAACCGTTTCAACACCTTGTTCACATAATCCTCTTGAGACAAAATCAACCTGTGATTTTTCCTGTCTCTCTTAATACTCATGCCAAGGATTTTCTTTGCTGCTCCCAAATCCTTCATGGCAAATGTGTGAGCTAATTTCACCTTAAGCTCAGAGATATCTTGCATGTGTGATCCTACAACCAGCATATCATCTACATACAACAACATAATAATATATCTACCATTATCCAATCTCTTAAAATACACACAATGGTCAGATTGACATTTACTATAGCCATGCTCAGTCATAAACCTGTCAAATCTCAAATACCACTGTCTAGGAGCTTGTTTGAGGCCATACAAGCTTTTCTTCAATCTGCACACTAGCTTCTCCTTACCTTTGACCTCAAATCCTTCTGGCTGATCCATATATATTTCTTCATCCAAATCTCCATGAAGAAACGCTGTCTTAACATCAAGCTGCTCAAGATGTAAATCCTTAATAGCAACTAAAGACAATATAGTCCGTATAGAAGTCATTTTAACAACAAGATAAAAAATTTCACCAAAATCAATACCTAGTTTTTGTGCAAATCGTTTCACTACCAACCTGGCCTTATATCTCATCTATCCATTCTCACCTTCCTTCAATCTGTAGATCCATCTATCCTTCAGTGTCTTCTTTCCTACTGGAAACTCAACCAAATCCCATGTTTGGTTCTCTCTCAAGGAATCAATCTCCTCATTCATGCCTAGCTCCCACTGATTCTTGGATTCCACCTATATTGCTTCATCAAAACTCTCTGGTTCTCCACCATTAGTTAGAAATAAATAGAATAATGAAGGGGAATATCAAATTGGAGGTTTACTTACCCTTTATGACCTCCTGATGGGCGTCAGAGATTCATTCACAACACATTGTCCACCCAAATTCTCTGACAGTGACCGACCTCAGTCACTTCCAGGCCTGTTACTGGCTGACGTCGGTTCCACTTGACCGATGTCGGTTCCTACATGATTGACGTCGGTCACTGTATGACTGACATCAGTTCCTGTATTGCCAACATCAATTCCTTCCTGACCGACGTCGGTCTCTATGTTTTTTTGTCTGTGATTAATTCTTCCCATGAGCTCATTTTGGACCATCACCTCGTCCAATTCTCCATTGCTCTACCCAGATTGATTTAGCTTATTGAGCTGATCACTATACATCACTTTTTCATTGAAAATAACATCATGGCTCCTAATTATCTTGTTAGTTCCTAGATTCCAAAACCTGAATCTGAAATCATCAGAGCCATAGCCAATAAATGTGCACCTCATAGACTTAGCATCTAGCTTCTTTCTATTTTCCTTATCAATGTGCACAAAGGCTTCACAACCAAAAACTTTGAGAAATGAGAGATCTACCTTTTTACCTATCCATGCCTCTTCTGGAATTCCACCATCTAGAGCTATAGAGGGTCCTCTGTTAATTAGGTACACTGCAATATCCACAGCTTCTGCCCAAAACTCTAAGGGCAAACCAACATGCAATCTCATACACCTTGCATGCTCCATTACTATTCTATTCATCATTTTAGCAACTCCATTTTGATAAGGTGTCCTTGGAACCATCCTTTGCCTGTGTATTCCATTCATATAACAATAACTTCTGAACTTAAAGCTGCAGAACTCACCACCATTGTCAGATCTTAGGCACTTCAATCTCCTGCCTGTTTCATTCTCAACCATAGCTTTCCAAATCTTAAATGTGTCAAAAACATTAGATTTCTTCTCAATACAATAGACCCATACCTTTCTTGTAGCATCATCTATGAAAGAAACATAGTACCATGATCCTCCAATAGAAGCAACTTGAGCCAGTCCCCACACGTCTGTGTGAACAAGCTGCAATTTGTGCTTCTTCTTTGTTGACCCAGTCTTGAGAAAACTCACTCTCTTCTATTTTCCAAACACATAATGCTCACAAAAATCTAGATCTATGCTTTTCAAATCTGAAAGCTTACCTTTTGACTTAAGAATAGACATTCCCTTCTCACTCATGTGGCCGAGCCTAGAGTGTCACAACTTTGCATCCACATCTGAAGTAGATAATACAGAAGGAGAATTATTAGTAACACAATTACATAAATAGAGAGTACCTACTCTCTTACCTCTGGCCAATACAAGTGCACCCTTGGTCACCTTCCAAGATTCAGCTATGAGAGTTATTGTATAACCCTCATCCCCTAACTTTCCTGCAAAAATCAAATTCCTCTTCAAGCTGGGAACATGCATGAAATCTCTCAACACCCATGTGTTGCCATTCTACATTTTCAGCTACACTTTTCCTTTGCCAACAATTTTACAAGGCTCATCATCCCCTAAATAAACTATTCCAAAATCTCCATGGACATAGTCACTAAAATATTCTCTATTAGGGGTTGCATGGAAAGATGCACCAGAATCTAAAACCCAAGATTCTATATTATTATGCAAAGAGAATATAAGAGCATCTTGTGTAATACCTACAACTTTTGCTTCTTCTTTACCTTCATGCTGATTGTCTTCTTTAGGCTTTGACCAGCAATCTTTGCTTATGTGCCCTATCTTTCCACAATTCTAGCATTGTGGCCTCCTGCCATTTCTGCATTTGGATCTACCTCTCATCTTTGACTTAGACCTTGATCTCCCTTTCTTGCCCTTCTCTTTTTGCCTTCCCCTGCTCTCAAAACTTAAAGCATTCCATGATGTTTCCTCTGTGCTTTTCTTGCAAATTTCTTCATTCAAGATTACACTAACAACATCCTCTACTTTTAAAATATTTGAAGCAGATGCAGTATTACTAACTGCCATTACCAAGCTATGCCAGCTTTCAGGCAAAGAACATAATATTAAAAGAGCCTTAATTTCATCATCAAACACTATTTTGACTGAATTTAATTGATTCACAATTCCATGGAAATCATTTAGATGATTAGATATAGATCCACCTTCCTGCATTTGCAAATTAAATAACTGCTTCATAAGATATACCTTATTTGAAGCTGAGGGTTTTTCATATAAATTTGCTAAAGTAGTCATTAACTCTACCGTTGACTTTGCCTATGATAAATTAGATATCACAGTAGATGCCAGACTCAATCTTATAGGTCCAAGAGCCTTTCTATCAAGAACTTCCCATTCTTCATCATCCATGTCTTTGGGCTTCTTTGAAACCCCACCTAACAATAAGTATAGATCTTTCTGATACAGATAATCCTCTATCTGCATTCTCCAATGTTGATAATCTTGCCATTAAACTTCTCCATTCTCAGTTTACTTTCTTCTGCCATTGCTTCTCCCACTCAAATAGAAATCCCTGTGAGTAACCTGTAATCAATACACACTAACCAGATCTGAAACACCTGTTAGTCAACTTGAGCTCTGATACCACTTGTTGGGGATCAACCAACAATGTTGATTACTATATGAAAGCAATTAAATGCGAAATTAAACCAGAAAGATAAGTAACTAGAATCAGAAAATAGCAAACAATAAGAGATACAAGAAACCACCCTGAAAACTTGTATTAAACTCTTTACAGAAGGAATACAATTGAAGAAACTTCTTTTCTTCCACACCTCTCTCAGATGTACAGATCTCTTTCCCTCAAGAGCTCTCCCTCTCTCAATTACAATCAATTCCAACAACTTGGATTGATACACATATACAATCTTGTACTGTTCAACACTAATAAGCTATGAAGATCTATCCTATTATATAATATTAGGAAACATGAGCATACAACTACATCCATTAGATGCACGTCCTAATCAAGGGCTCTAAACAGTCTTACTTAAAATAGAGATGTGGACTTAAGACTATCACTTAATCCTAACATGAAAACATTCTGTTCTGTCCACGAAAATAACATTTTGGATGTACAAGTGACCGACGTCGGTCCCTACCTGTCTGCACCTGACCAATGTCGGCCGAACATAACCGACGCCGGCATCTCCCAGTTAACTCCTGACCGACGTTGGTCGCTCTTGACCGACGCCAGTGACTATGTAATACCAGCAACCTGCAAAATACTCATTTTGTGAAGCTTTTAGTTCCACACCTTAACACATAATAGGTATGTCAAGCTCAATATCACCATTATCAATAAGATCTTGGATAGTATGTTTAAAGGGAAGGCATCTACCTATTGTGTGACTATTTATTATATGGTAATCACAAAATGATTTGGAATCATATTTTCATTGTAAGTATGTCATATCACATTGCCTAATATAAAGTAAGACAATCATGTATTTATCAAGTAATACTTAAATTATTACACTTTGACTATCACTAAGATTTTTAGATTTTTAAATTTCTAAGTCCATTGAAGGAAGTAAGAGGACTCTTGGTAAGAGGATTTTTATGATTTATCTTAATTATCACATGGTTGTTGTTAAGAGTTGAGTCATTTTTAATGGTAAAATAATTGCATTTTGAGGCTTATAAAGAAGTTCATGTGATTGTAAAAATATCAATACCAAGTGCTAAAATATCATGATAAAGATTATTGAAAGATGGATAATAATTGAAAACACATTACTTTAAGATGATACAAGAGATGTATAGACACACACACTCACATATATACATATATACTGTATATACATATATATTATATATACATATATACTATATATATTATATACACACACACACACACATATATATATATATATATATATATATATATATATATATATATATATATATATATATATATATATATATATATATATATATATATATATATATATATATATATATATATATATACACATACATACATACACACATGGACACCCACACCCACACACACACACACAAATACATATATTATGCTATAAAATATGTATATTATTTTAATGAATGCATGTGAACTTTGAATCTAATAATATAATCATAAAATTTCTTAGATTTAGTTTGTTGGAGATATGGATATTCTCAAATGTAGCACATGTGCCCACATTGGTAATAAATAGTGATGGCAAATTTAAACATAATTATAGAATGCATGGATCCACTATGTAAATCATGAAACCAAAAAAATGAATAATAATTCAAGCTTATAATAAATATATTAAGTGACAATGAATCATGACAAGCATATCTCTCGATAGAAGAACAAAATTTCTTAAGTTGTACATGAGGATATCCATGTCCATCAAATACATTGAGTTTAGGCATGGTAAAATCTAGTAGAAAAGGATAGTTGATAATCTTAGAAGATATAATATTATATAATATAACATTAGAATCACCCCTATCATCAGATGCACTATAACAAAGAGATAAAATATGAACTTTCCTTTGTAAGTTACCTATCGCATGCATCATAACACTTATCTTATGGAATGGCATAACATAACTATGAAGGGGATAATTCAAAGTCTAAATTTCATCATTGGTTTAAAAAATGGTAGTGTTATGAGGATTACATTTATAATGGGAATAATAATCATCTCTAGAATGAGTCGAAATGTCATCTACAAGATAAGCATGGTTTACACTAGCTACTTTTTTCATCATTCTCACAAAATTTAGAAAAAGAAGATGGATTGTTTATATTTTTTTATTTTAAAGATGCACAAGTATTAAAAACACTAAAACAATCACATAAAATTATGACACAAAGGTAAATCTAATCTAAGTATAGTAAATATAATAAATACAATAATTAAGATCTACTTATGTGCTAGAAACAAGGAAGATAAACCAAAGTACCTTAAAATGAAAATTGATAAGATAAATAGTTAGATAATACTTGTTTCTAAGTCACTTGTATTATAATAGTGATTGAAAATATATAGAGAGGATCTTGGAATAATGTATAAGGAACTCTAGAAAATAAAACAACAAAATGTGGTGGTGATCAGCTTCAGACTTTTTTGAAAAGGGTCAGACTAGTTTTATATTCCTTTGACAATGACAATCTATCTAAAAGAGGTCAACCTAATTTGAAAATGACTCTTTAGATTTGACAATTTTAAAATTTAATATAACCCATTGTCAAAAATAAATAGACATAAACCTTTGTTAGTTGTGTGAATAAGTGTGTACAAATGTATAAATATTCTCTCCTTTGATCTAAACATAATTCAACCTTGACGATACCTAGTAATGCATCTAAGACAAAATAAATATGCAGACTGGCTTGAGACTCCTTGAGTGAGGGTTAATCTATATACCAAGATTATAATTAGGGTTCAATGTAGTTCTATGCATGAAATTGATCCATACTAATGAGTGAGAAAGGCCTCCACCCTCCCCCCTATAATAATCAATGAAACTAAATGCTTTCTTTCTTAGGCCCTATTTGGTACAAGTATGTAGAAAATGAAAAAATAGAATTTATATCTAGATATCATCCTTGAAAACATAAAATATAATAAATTTGAGTCCATAATAATTATTTACATGACCTTAAAATGCATTAAGGTGCTTGTGTATATATATAATTATTGAATTAAAATTAGGACCTATTATCATAATTTGACCACATCAAAGTGGGAAACCTTATAATTAGACATAATGAAAAATGGATAACATGGGGGAGAAGAGCCAATGCACCCACAACCAACTTGAAAAATTTCATATTGTACGAAAGATGTCAATACAACTTTTGGGATGCTATGAAAATGGTCAAAATAGAATACCTTCAAAATATAGACCTAATGAGCTACAGGACACCTGAATGGATCTTGATGTAGGAAAATGATAGATTAGTAAAAAATCAATAAGGAATAATGACACATGAAGGTAATATAAGACCCAAAACAAAAAAAAATGTGCCAATAGGAGTTGAAACTAAACCAATGATCCACATATAATAAAATAAAATAATAACATTTCAATTACAAGCCTTGTACCAAAATTAGGTGTGTACATAATGCCCACTTTGATGTGTGTACATGCACACATATAAAATTAAATAAAAAATGCATTCCTAATAGGGTTTGGTAAAATTTATTCTCCTTGAAATTTCCATGAATGCTATATCAATGGTCCAATGAATATTATTTTTTATGTATTTAACATGATTTACTTAAGCATAATTAATAAAATAATATGCATTAAGGAGATCTACAATTTAACAATATAAAAAATATTTTACATCTACCTTAGTGATCATAAACTATAAACAAGCATAATTAAAATTTTGAAAATAAGCAATGGCCAATATGAAAATAAAAAGTGATGGAAAAATCACATATGATGATCAATTTTGAATGATATAAGTGGTTCTAGACTATATAGACATCTATTTTCCCATGTGTGAAATCTAAGCTTTTGAAAAAAAATAAAAATGGTGCCTATTGCTTGATTAATGATTCTTCCCAAGTTAGAATCAGTACTCCCTATCTATGACTGATGATTATGTCTACCTATAACAAATATGTTCTATGCAATATTTTTGGATCTATAATTTTTAGTAAAAGTTTACCTCAAGATGCCACACAATCCTATGCTCTTGCTTATTTATAATTATAAGCGTAATATATGAAATGCATTATTATTCTTCTCTTGACCTATATTTCTACCAAATCAATAAAAAATAAGTTATGGGTTGGGAAACCTTAAGGGATCTACAAATATGTATTTAACATGTTGGAATTAGACCCCACATATGTAGTGCAAATGGAATCTTGAGTAAGCGCTTGGAACTCATCTTCCCTAGGGGGAGATGAAACTATATACAAATTTGCATAAACCTTATTTTGGTACAAGTGGGTGATGTCACAAAATTTTGAAGCATCAAGGTGGATGATTGTATCACAAATGTATTAATAGGTATGAAAAGGGTTCACTCAAACTTGAAGGTGAAACATTACTTGTCAGTTCACATAAATATTATTTGATACTTGATTCTTTCTTAGAGAAATGAATTGTTATGACTCAGAATAAATAATTTTCTCTAAGACATGACACAAAATAATTTTGACCCTATAAAATAGAACTAAGTGAAGATCAACTTACAAGAAATCTAGCCAAAGGTTGAAGGACCAAAAAAATGTGATGGATGGAATCAATGGATCTAATTAGGAAAAATTTCTAGGAGAGATGATTACATATTAGGTGGAATAGAGGTCTGAGTCATGAGAGGCATGATAGAGATATGTGTACTTTAGGCTCAATTTTGAACACAAATTATTTAATATAATGTGAGATGTATTTAGATGGCTTAATGGACAAATAAAATCTAGTGTGGGGTAGGAGAAGTCCTAGAAACATGAAATTATTCACAAATGGACCAAGTATAGGAAACAATGGAAAATACACTATGAAATAGGGTCTTATACCAAAATTAATTGTCTACATAATGCCCTTACTTTGATGTGCATATGTGAGTGAATGCATGCATGCGTTAAAAGTATACAAATAAATGAGTGAAACATGTACCTTAAATTACCTAGGGAAGGGTGGAGGATTGAATGATGATAGATATATACTCCATCCACACTTGATTTACATAAATTTGACATACTTGAAAACAATGGCCAATTAAGTAGTCAATGTTGTATTAAACATAAAACATGAAAAATTAAAAATTTAAATGAACATAAGAATAAATGCACCTACTTGTTTGTGAACTAAATGATTTCATAACTTGAAAAAAAATACTCCAATTATTTTCAATGAAATTTTTTTGGACAAGCGCTACACATAACAACCACTTCTTTAGAAGTTTTCACAACCCAGTACACTTCTTGATTAAGTAGATAATTTTACTCCAAACCAAGTGCTAAACTTTTGCTCAAATATATTTTCTCCTATATTTTTCTCAATTTTTTTCTCCAATATTGACAATACCTTGATATATTTTCCTTTCAGGTGATGGATTGAAAAAATGTGCATGTAATCACTCATTTTAAAATAATAGAGTTAAAAACACAATGTGTATAGTCAATACCATTGAAAATTACATAAAACACATTTAACTATCATAAATTTTTCATGTAAAACTCCATAGTAACATATATAGCAAACTATCGTACCCCAAGTGTCATAACCACATATAATTTATTTTCCTTTGAGGTGATGGATTGAAAAACATGTGCATGCAATCACTCATTTTCAAAGAATAGAGTTACAAACACAATGGGTAATATTAATGTGTATAGTCAATACCATTGAAAATTGCATAAAACACATTTAACTATCATAAAATTTTGCGTGTAAATCTCCATAGTAAGATATATAGAAAACTATCATACCCAAAGAGTCATAACCACATAGGATAGATAACATCATGTAAATCTCAATGCAAAATATGTAACTCTATGGAGTACTAGTGTCATATAGAAGTGTTGTTGCGTATGATAGATAACATCATGTAAAGCTTAATGCAAGGGTATAATTCTTATAAGGCATAACAATATAGGGATAAAAAACATGCCCTAATGTATCAAATATTCCCTTAGTAGTACTAGAAATAACAATGATAAACATGCACAAGTAGTGTGGCCCCATAGATATTTGGTATGGATTATGGTAATGTAGGCACCAAACAAGTATACCACAACATATATGGATGCATATAGATTATGGAACCAAACATAGTATAAAATATGAATGATAAGTATCATGGAAATAAGCATAGTGTATCATAATATAACACACCCTAGTTAGTGATCACACACAAGTTAATAAGTTAACATGCAAGGACAAGACTTAAAAGACATGATGGTAAGATTATCCTCATTAGAAAAGGATGAAAAAACACACACAAGCATACTATGACAAAAAATATGTAATTTAGCCGATGTAACAATCAAAATGTATATATCCATGTAACACACAATATATAGGTACCGTATACACATAATATTTTCAAACTTTTGTTGATTACTGACACTTTTTATCTTGTAGGAACCCTTCAAGTCTCAATCTCTCTGAGTGCATGCCTTAAGGGGTACATTGGGAAGGGGGTGAGAAGACCATTGGTGCTTTATAAGATTGTTTTTCCTTTTTCCACTTGTCATCTACACACTAATCTCATAAAAACCATTTACCCTAAGCTTATTCTTTTCAGTCTTACCCATTCCAATCATTTTCCATGGTTTATCATCCTTGATCTTGCCTTGACCCCCTTTTGCCCATTGACTATACTGGATCAACTAGGTCAACCCTGTATAGTTTTCAGCCTCTAATTACTATATAGGGTCAATTGGATTGACCCTATACAATTTAGGGTTAATTTCATTAGGAGATTTGTTAGCCATTTGACCAACCTAGGTAAGGACCTAGTGATTTATCTCCCAAAAACATATAAGGTCGACCCTATATAACCAACATATTCAGAAGGATTTAGGGAAAGATCCATATATATACAAGTTCATTTCCAACCATTTGTAAAAATAGAATCAAAAAATAATAAATGTGAACAAACATGTTATTATTGACTATTCTACTTGAGGAATAAAGCTTAGGGTTCCATACTTTATTTGGAGATATGGATCTTGTCTTGTGGAGATGTCTTTTGGATGCATATATAGGTTATGTATCCTAAAGCTGATTTGTATTTGTTATCCTTATATACCACAATAATCCCTTATGCATCACCTTGTCTAAGGGAGATATTGAAGCTCGATGGGTTCATCTTCAAAGGTAAGTATTCCTAACTTTATTTCTCTTTTGTAAAAGTAGATAAATAATGTAGTTGTGCTTCTCTTCCCATGCATTAGGATTTTGTATACATTGATGTGAGTATATTTAATCTATGCATGTTTAGTTTAGTTTTTTTTTTCTAACCCCCACTTTGTGCCAAAAGCTTTGGTGTGTACTATATTAGATTACTTTTTTGTTTATTAGAATAGAGTGAACATTAAACCTAGGAATCTTTTAGGGTTGTTGCGTGATTGAGTTAGACTATAGGATTTGGAACCATTCTTAGCATGGTGTATTATGACAAGTGATCCCCTAATTAGGTTTAGTATATCCCCATATTGGTTATCCTCCTTAATAAATGTTTTCCTAATCACAAGTGTAGGTATGCTCTATCTTCTCTGAGACAAGATTGATTTATAAACATGATGCATTTATGATTGCATACATTCTGGTGAACCTAACATGAACTAATACTTGTAGGATTTGTTCATCTTATTTCATTATTTCATCATTATTTTTATCATATAGTTTCTATACTAGATTGACTCTATCAACCCATTATCTAACTTCTATGTGTAAGACTTCAGGTACAGGCTACTGGATTGACCTAGTTGACCCAATATGGATTTTTAGCTTTTCAAACATATAGTCCAAACTAATAGGTCAATCTAGTTGACCCTATACTTTTTTATACATTAGGTTCAACATATTAGGTCAACTCGATTGACCTTGTACATTTTAGGCACTCAACAACAAGTTTTTGTAAAGCTTGATTGACCCAGTCGACCTAGTTAGAAAAATTTGTAAGCATATATCAAGGTTCTTGAACAAAAATCTTCATTATCTACATCTTTGATCCATCGAGGTTTATTTATATCTCTCTATCTATTTATTTATATTCTTTTCTTTTATATTTTATAGTATTTTGAACTATCTTTTTACAATAAACTGGATCGACCCTGTTGACCTAGTTTTGTGTTCTTTGTGCCATCTAAATAACTAGGTCAGCTTTGACAACCCTGTTCATTTTTAGACCTTGATTTTGTAGTACAAGTTCAACCCTATCAACCCTATTCTATATTTTTTGAATACACTATTTAATATATCAATATTGTACCTTATTTTAAAGTTAGAATTAACCTTATGTGCTAGTAATTTGCTCACACTTTCTTTTTTTTTGTTGCTTGCATACTTAGAATAGATCACATATCTTAATTAGGTAGTTTTTAATTAATCATTTAGTTTCACTATTTTATATTTTATGCACACATGACCAAATCACAAAATCTAAACAATTATTTTAACATTTATCTACCCAAGGCCAACCTCTTGGATTTCATCACCAAGGGGAAAGCTGACTTGATACTTTGGTCAAGTATAAAGCATGGTTAATGGTATATTCTAGCTAAGCAATTGACACCCTTATCTCTATAGTGTGTGAAGGAGGGGGTAGGACCCAATACCAAGTCTATATCATTGCCACTATAGTCTCTTTTAACCCAAACTACTTAAAACCATCCTCAGATTACCATTCTAGTTCCTTTCTTATAGGCAACTTCCCATCACATTTAAAAACATATCTTAATAACCTTATAAACATTCAAGTTGACCAATTAGTTATCTCTTTACTTTCCAAGTTGATTGCTTTCTCTTTGATCAACTGTATTTTGTATTGTAAAAACCTACATTAGCCAACATTGGTGTAAGGTTTTGTGTTATGTGCTTCAATTATATTGGCTAGTGTTAATCCAATTAAACGTTTGTTTCCTTTTAGCTATTTATTTTTAAATTTATTGAAAAAGTTATCTTGTTTTAGTCTATAAATTTTTTATAAGCTTCTTAAATTTCCATCTCTATTATACTGAGTCAACCTAGTTGACCCTGTTCTCTATACTTGATCAACCTAGTTGACCTTGTACAGTTTATAGAACCTATTTTCTCTTTTTATAGTATTTTTTCACTTTATTGGATCGACCTAGTCAACCCTGTACTATTTATAGACCCTATTTTTGTGTTAGGTGCACCCAATCAACCTTGTACTATTTTTGTCATTTCCTATTTCCTTACTTTCTCATCTATTTTTCCTTCCCTTCATCATGGACTTTATGCTTGATGGCAATACTAAGTTTCAGTCAATAGATATGATGAATTTTACCAACCCTCATAAGGTCTCCCATAGATAGAGTAGGGTTCGTCTCTTGGATGCTAGTAATGTTCATATTGCCACTCACACAATGAATTATGGGACCCCTTCTAATGCCTCTTTGTAGCATAATCCTCTTTTATCATTAGAATACCAAACCAAATTAGATTATACCCCCAAAATTCTCTTCTTTATCTATGAATTTCTTGAACATCGAAGAAGAGATCCTTCTACTATTTACAATCTTATGATTAGTGGTCAAGTTGAAGAGCCTAATTTACCTACTCCTACATTCTCAACTAGATTTAGGGGTACCACTTTCTTTTATTCTCATCCTCTTCCTTCAATTTTGACCCCTTCTCATACCATGACCTCTTCGTATCTTACTTCTTCCATCTCCATGCCTGGTATATCCACTAACATGATAGGTTATATATCTATTGGGCCTCTCATAACATCCACTATCCTTAATCCTTCTACTAGTGCTTCATTTTCTACCCAAGGTAATCATGCTACCAGTGCTTCTTCTTCTCAACCATTCACTAGTCCATCTTTTTCCACATAAGAAAATTTTACCACTAGTGCCTCATATTCTCATAGTTCCTCTCAAGATCCTATCAACATCAATAGTGGTACCTGAGCCACAAACACCAAATCTAATGATTCTAATAATGCTAATCAAACACATCAACTATTATTATAAACACTCAATTAAATGAATACATTTCAAGCTCATAACACAAATCAAATGATGAGAAGGAAAAACCACCTTCTTCATCTTCAATCTCATCCTTGACCAATGAATTGGGGAACACATAACTAGAATGTTCCCCATCCTCTTCAATATTCTCAAGGAAATCTCATTCCTCAACCTCCTTTGGTCAAAAAAACCATTAAGAATCTCCAAAATTAACCTCTCACTACTCAAATTGCTAACATTGATATAGGAGGTATCACACCTAAAATTTATTAGAATGGATTAACTGATCCCACCCTTCATCTTAAAACATTTGAAAATCTTTATCAGGATTGGGTCAAATTGAACACCTTTGCCACTACCAAAATCTTAGCCAAACATCTCACAAGTGATGCCTTGGATTGGTACAAACAACTTAGAACTCATTCCATTACTAGTTTAGAGGATTTAGTGAATTCTTTTGTTCAAGAATTCCAAACTAGTGATCTTCCTAAAAAAACTTTGGCCCACTTCATAAATTGAAAAAAACTTGAAAAATAATCTACTCAAGCCTTTGTTAAAAGGTGGAAAAATTTGTCAAACAAATGTGAACCTAACATGGCCACTGACAATCTTTTCCATCTATTTACCAATGCCCTTTTTCCTAAGCTTCAATATTAGGTCCATACTCTCTCTTCACATACCTTAGAGGAAGCTATTGACCAAGATAAATGACAAGATTTCCTTATGCATCAATTTGAGCCACCCCAACCTTTTATGGGTCCTCATATATTACTTAATAAGAAAATTCACAATGTTACCAATGATGGTATTATAGATTCTTATGACACCATTCACAATGTTCAAGATGTTGTTTATACCCCTTCATCGAAACAAGATCCACCTTTTCAATAATATACTAATCCTCACTTATCTTCACAAAAAAAAATTAATGTTCATAAACCTCTATCCTCAGATGAATTGCTTAAGCATTTACCTAGGCCTCTTCCATGATAACTTGACCCTACCCATCCTATGAAATCTTGGTATGATCCTAACAAGTTTTGTTGGTTTCACACTAGTTGGGGTCATTCTCATGAGACCCATAGACAAATTCATAATTTAGCTATAGAATTTCTTCTTGGTCCTAATTTTGACCATGATTCTATCATTCAAAATCATCAACAAGCTTATGAAATTGCTTTCAAGGATTATAAATCACATGATAAAACTCAAGCCTTGAACCAAGCCAATGCTCATTTGGATATCTATAAAGACCCTCTTCTTAATCACCAACATATTCAAGACAATAAAGACAAAGCCACCCCTTCCAATAATAATGTAGAAAGTCTTGTTGAACCAACTTCTAAATAGAATGTGGTTAACATGACTAATATGTGAAGTGTGGTTGCTTTTATAAATTCTCAACATATCTACACTCCTCCATCTAGAACTTATCATGTTATCCAAGATTCTTCTCCAACTCATATAAATGAGTTGGGGTAAGATGAACTTGTTACTTTTAATGATTTAATTTCCTATTCTCACTTGGATAACACTTCCTTTTCTATTTCTACCACTCTTCTATCATCTTCTAACACTAATCATACTCAAATTTCTACTAACACGTCTTATATAAATTCTCTAAATCAACTTGAACCAACTACTTCATCATCAAAACATGATTTAAAACCTTATTCCAAACCTTATTCTTCTTATCGGCAAAACTTTCAATGCACTTCAGCTCATCCTTCTGAGGACCTCCTTAATCATTATGCACCTATATCTAACAACCTTATTATGGGTTATGATGAGTGGGATCCCATTGCATAACTCACTAATCTCCCATCCCAAATTCCATTCCTTAAGCTTATGAGGACTTATTCACATCATGAAAACTATCTTATGCAACTATTATTCAATATGAATGTCCCTCATCCTCCCCTAGTAGGATGAGAAGTAGTCTTATCTAGATCTGAGGATAATATATTACAATAATGTAAAGAGATGCGTATCAACATTGATGAAACTATATACACTTCTCTTTCCTTATAATTTCATTTAGCTTCTATGATTCCTACTAATATTCTACTTCATATGGATGATCCTCCCTTATTCATTAATGTTCAAAAAGGTGATATCCAAGTTAAATGTGTATTAATTGATGAGGGTTTTGGCACCTACATTACCTCAACTTTATTAAAACCTTTAGATATTCAGAATACAATCCCAAGTCTACACACAACACTTTCCAAGGATATAATCAAAGGTAAATGCATCCTCTAGGTTGTGTGCGACTTCCCATTATCATCCCACATGTCACCATTCACATGAAGGTGATGATATTTAACTTTCCCCTTTATTATAACATCTTGCTTGGTAGGCTATGGACTCACCATATGAGATCCATTGCTTCTTTGGGCTACCAATGCATTAAATTACCTCATAATGGAGCCATTTATAGGATTCAAGGTGACACTAACACTTGGAATTTCAAATAATTCTAAGACTATGGTGTCTTCAAAATTCCTACTCTTGAACCTTTGCCTAGTGTTCCATTATATGAGTCTTAGTATCTTAATTTTATCCTTAATTCAAACCAAGGTTAAAATGGACATTATAAACTCATTGGGAACATTTATCTTAACCTCTTAGATTTTGATGATGATGACTCTAATGATATTAACCTAAAGATTAAAACATTTGATCTCTCACCTCACCTCATCTTGTAACTTCCTGCTTCCTTGCAGCCTCATTCTCGCAAGCCTCCTTATGATGATATTCTCATAGTCTTAACCAAGATTCGACATTATATTCATGAAACTTCCTCAAATGACAAGGTCATCCTTACTCTTGTCATTAATCTTCACAACTTATATTATGATGATGATTATTCCGTAGATAATTCATTCTTAAGTGGTCTTGTATAGGCCTATGATATCAAGATTTTCCATTATCATTATTTTTTGCTTGAGTCTTTTCGTGCATCTTCCCATATTCATTCATTTATAGTTCCTCATTTAGGTATTTTTAATTTTTATCATAGGGTAGAGATGGGGCCAACCCTCTAGTTTCTAAGGATCCTCATAGGAGTATGCTCATGGATCATAATATGATTGAGCCTTACTATTTTATTATGTTCCCTGATCATCATAGTTGGTTTACTCCTAAGATTAGTGTGACCCTCTTTAGACCTTATATATATCCCACTCCTCCCTTAGTAGAGCCCTTATCAGAGCCTCTTTCTAATCCTATTATAATTGAGCCTCTTCCTGATCTTACCTATTCTCTCTCCTACTATTGCTGAGACTACCCCTATTTCTCATCCCATTGATCCTTATATTGAGCCTAGTTCAATTTCTCCTCCATCACCACCTTCTCTTGGCCATAGTTTGATTCCCTTACCTAAGATGGATTTGTTGTCACCAAATGGGTTGATGAGTCCTCTCTAGATTATTTCACTCCTATTATACCTCCTTCTATGAGTGCTTCTCTTAAGACCACTCACAAGCATATATGTTGCTTCCATAGAATAAATAATCATTCTTCTACCCATTATTGCAAGTTGTGACAATACATTGATAATTTGTATCCTTCTTCTCCTACCTCAGACCAAACCATGCCTCCCCCAAGGTTCTACCTAAATATATGCCTAAGTATGGTAAGGCATATTTTTTGTGGCACCCATCACATCAATCATTATTGCATCCTTCATTAACACCTTAAGGATCACCTTATAACTATTCCCAAACGTTCTTTTGTTCCTCCCATAGGTCATTTCTACAAGAAGGATCCTCTTTCTTCTCCCATGGATATACCTATAATGGTTCCATCCCTTTCTATGGTCCCTTCATCACCTTATGTGCCTCCACCTATGATTCCTTCACCTATGGATCCTTCTCCATCAATGAATCCTACATCTCTCATAGAGCCTACTCCCATGAACTCTCTTGAGCATCCCTTGCCTGATTTTCCTTAACATGATCCATCAAGTATTCCTAATTTTTTAGTTGATGAGATTAGAATAGAAGTTTTTTCCTAATTTTTATTGAAGATTGATGAGACATTAGCATCAGTTCATATCTAATTTTATAGAGATTTATTCAATGTCTTGGATAATGTGTGTGGGCAGGTTTATCAGTATTTATGAGCATATGTATGGTGCCTTTACATTTACATTTTGATTCGACATGTGCTCCAATTTCATTCTTATCTATTTTTTATATCATTTGACACTATGTCAAATTCATATTTTTCTTATATGGTGATTATTTACCTTTGTACTATATCTTTCTTATATTGTCATTTATCTTTGCATATGATTGTCTTTATATATCATTACCTTCTCTTTTTTTCTTGAGTTTTTCTAAAAAATCTCTTCTTGTGCCTTCATGATTTTTTGCTTTCTTATCTCTATTTTTCATAGATAATTGTTAATGTGACTTGGTTATACAAACCATGTTCCCTTTGGTCCTTGTCTCCCCTTTACCATCTAATAATTTATAAAATAATGTATCTCATTATGCTTTCCTTATACCTATCTACTTTGGATCTTATTTTTCCCTTCTTCCTTTTTCACAAACTAACCATATACGCAACTGAGACTTAAGATCACATGCTAGTTCATTATTAAGCTTAAGTGTCCTAGTCAGTCTTTGTCTTTAGTTACTTAGCTTCCTTTAGCCTTAGACTAAATATCATTCATGTGTATCACTACATCTCTCATGATTGATATTCCAAATCTATATGGAGGAGGAATCTTAAAAATCCATAAGAAGTTAAAATCCAAATCATTTTACAAAAAGCAATGATATAAAAGGAAAAATATTCTTAAAAGTCAAATCACACTAAAATATGTGATTTAAAGCACATCTCCTTCTTCTAGTTGAAGCTCAAACTCCATATTTGGCCTCATGGTAGAGCCAAGGTCCTTTAGGGTACATTAGGCTAGTAGATTAGAAGAAGAGAATATAAAAAATCTTTTAGTAATACTTACTTTCTCATGAAAGTACCCAATCTTCATAGTAGATCGATGGCTTTGTAAGGGGTCCTGAAGAATGAGGAGCATGTCATGGGAATGTAGGTCCATTTTACTTTTATTATACCAATTTAGCTTCATGATTTTATCTTAGTAACATGATTATATGCATACAAAGCTTTATGTCTATAGCGAACATGTTTCCTTTGCACATTCATAGTCACTAGTCACTTAGTGTCTTCTCATGTCCTTAGTATGCCTATTACCTCTTAAGGTATTGTCATAAGATGTCTAAGTCTTGATTATTACAATCCATTTTTCATTCCATATATCCCTCCTATTTCCTCTTGAGAAATATTATTTTATATACTGATTACTCCCCTTGGGATTTAATTTGTGAGTTGCATTATAAGACCATGTATAAGACCTAACATTCCTCACAAATTACCACCTTTTTCCTTCCTATTACCCACATCCTTTGTTATCCGATTGTCCTAATTTTTCCACCCTATTGGTTTTATCTTCATGAATTAGAGTGTAAGATCATGGATAAGACCTGACATTCTTCAATAAAATTTCCAATAATACAAGTCATAAAACAACATTACATGTTTTAAATATGATATAAGATGTGATTGATTATGAAGTTACACATCATTGACATGATTTCTATCTTGATTTAGTGTGTTTTTATGCTTAATTCATTTATATTTTGATTTAATCTTCTTACTTTTTGCTTACATGTAAGAATACAACTATTTATTGAATTTTTCATACTTCCCAACTTGAATTAGTGTGATAAATTTAAGACCAATCTTTTGCTAATTTTTTTTTCTCTTATACTTCCCAACGTGATATAGTATGATTGATTGACTTAATTTAATTTATTTTTTATACCATTTGTGCCCTTTTACATACCTTACATTTTATTACATTATTTTCATACTTCATAACATGATTTAGTATAATTTTACTTATTTTAATTTGGTGCAAAATTTTTTCACTTTGGTTTAAGAACAAATTCATTTTTACCATCTTGTTTCACTATCCCTTAGTTATTTACACTTAATCATTTTTATTGTTATTACACATTTCCTAACTTGAAATAGTGTGTAGTAAATTATTTTTTGATTGATTATATTTTACCAAGTCTTTTTTCCTGTTTCTTTTTAACCATGTATGTGTTCTACATTATACTAGAAAAGAAACCACATCTTATATATTTCCTATAGCATATAAAACAAAATATAAATACATGTGCTATAAATAAATATATATAAAGCATCCGCAACCATAACCATGATAAAAAATACATACAAAATCAACATCAATATGAAAAAATGATACATCACATATATATATCTCATGAGTTTTGATACAAGAAGTACATCCATATACAATGCTCCATCTCTATGACTGGGATCCATCCTATCTATCTCATGGTCTAGACATGATACCTAGTAAGGACTTGGTTTGACTCCTCAAAATAGTAATCTATAAGGAGGTTGTTAGAGATATCAATACCTCTACCTATCCCTATAGGTGTGCTACCTGCACCTATGCCTACACTAATTGGGTCTAGGTTATTATATTTGTTTGTGTCATCTATATCACTATATCTAGATGTGTATCTCTCTCCTCTACCAGGGCTTGCCATGCCTGTATCTCACCCTCACCCATATTTATTGGTAGATACATCCTATCTCTTTATGCTCTTATCTACCTTGTTGCCTCTCTAGCTAATCTAAACTAACTCACCTAAGTTGGGGTAGATGGTACATTGGGGTCCTCTAATGTAGTAGAGTCATATGGTTGTGGGGTCTCATCTAGGATGTCATGGAGTGCTCCCCTCATAAGGGACCCCCATATTTACTCATCCTCATATGCCTATAAAATCACACATAGATAGATATTAGATCATTGTTATATCTTATAATATCTATCTATCTATCTCTAGTCTCTATTTCAAAATAAAAACTTAATCAAAAGTTTTAATCATATTTATTAATTATATGTGTCTCAAGCATTATGGTCTCACCATCTGTGCAACTACCTAGCATAGTCTTTCCATCTGCACAACCTCCTAACACCTCCTTTATAGGTCACCTCATTAAATCAAATCTGGTTATCATGGCTCACATCTACCTTTACCTATGCTTGAGTGACCTCTCTATCATCTAACTCTCCTCTAGCTCACCTGTTAGGTCATCAGGGATGGTGATAGTATTCATTCTCTCTTGCTCCTCCTACCTCCATTGATGTCATGTCCTCGATGGTCATATCTCATCTCACTATGGAACTAGTGGTGGTATCTCTAGTGTCACTACCTTTGCATCCTTGTCTTCCTACTATGTTCCCTATTGTGTTTACCCAGTCTATGGTTGCTCATAGTGTGGTATAAGCATCAACCTCATCACTAATTGTCATAGTCCCCTCCTCCCTCATGGCTCTTTCACATGTTGAGCCCACTACTCAAGTATAAATATCAATATGACTAGATGAGGTAAGCCCATATATCATGGTACCCATGCCATCAAATGTGGATCTCTCCACAAAGTATAGTGTCTAATCACCTCTATCCTCATTATATCTAGTACAACTATGTACCAACTTGGCCATGTAGTCACTATGTGCCCATATGGCTGCCACACTATGTCTATGCATCCTAATATCTACAACACTAACATGTGGGGCATGAAATACACTACCTAGTCCTCTCTCCATATCCAAAATTGAGGTGACCTATCATCAATTGCATGGGGAAACCCAACTAAGTGATACATGGGAAACCTCTTATATATCCAATCCATAAATAATATGATTGGTCCTATTGACTTTTGACCTATGACCAACACCTCATACAAATCATGTACAAGCTAGATTAGATGATAAAATCAAGATCATATAATACACCCTCCTCTAGGATCATCCTACTCAAGGCTACCAAAAATAGTGGTACCTTACCATTTGACTTGTGACACATCACTCATTATGTCACAAGTCTATCATATGTTTTTGGATATTCATAATCTATGATGCATATATGTTAAACATACTAACTTGCCTACCAAATAATATTATATCTGAGCTTGTATCCCACATGTTTAAGGCTCTCATCTCCTTTAGGATATCTGGTATACCTGTAGTCATCAATGTTCCTACTATCAATAGCCCTAGGATGACATGCACATCCTCTAGAGTGATAGTTACCTATACCACATCCCCATTCACCTCCCATTTTAAGGCATTAGTCAATCATTCACATCATCCAAGTAATATGACTAATAAATCCACACTTAGGGGAATCCTACACATGTTAGTTATCCCTCTTAGGTCTATAGCTACTAGCCTATCTCTATCTCCTATGGTTAGATGCTCCAGTAAATTTGATAGCCAAGACACATCTACAAATCTTCAAAACCTAGGTCATCCCTATAACCAAAAAAATAAAAGATGTATTAGATCCTTCATGTCATGTATAGTCAAAATGCATTATTTTTACAATTCTAATAAAAAACAAGCCTAAATTGATTTAATTCATTCATTTTTACCTATTTTAAGCCCATTTAGTCCTTTTTCCCCTTGTTTGGTCATTTTGGGCCATTTTATCCTTTTGCATGTATTTTCATATAATTCTAGTTCTTTGGTCAATCTAGTTTAACTAAAATTTCCCTATTTTTAGCCTAGTTGATTTAAAAATCTAAGTCAACCCTCTTATTTTCCCCTCCCTAGTACTGCATTGTTATTTTGGACTTTTTAGATCAGTTAGTAAAACTATATTAGGTTGGTAGTTTGCAAAATGTATAGGGTTAACATACACCTACTAGGTTGGTAGTGTGGATTTTGCTCATTTTCAACCTATTGGGTCAACTAGGTTGATCCAGATATTTTTGACTACTAACCCCTTGCATTTTCCTTAAAAAATGCCTTTTTATAATTTTCTTCCTAATTATTCTAAACCCATTTGCATAATTTGTTTTTCCTACCTATAAAATCTAATTTTACTTCATTTTGACATCTAGAAATACTAAAAATTACATTTTTCTAAAAATACACTTAATTCAATAAAATACTAAAAAATTAACTTGAGATTCATAGTTGCATACCTGTTATGCACCTACTACTATTCCTAGAGCCCTTCCTCATCTAGATTGTCATCTCCTTGCCATCCTAACTCATTTGGTCTTTATAGCTCTTTTTCTGTCCTTCACAAGTCAAAATAACCAAATGACTTCTCTTTCCCCTATTTAAAAACGCTTTTAAAAATTTAAATTCTTTAGTTATTTTTAGGTAGATTCCTTATTTTGCTTATATCTTTATTTCTACTCATCCATTTTACAAACCATAAAATGTATTGGATTCATGATGATGTAGATAATATTTTACACTATCATATGCTTATATAAAAAAAAAAAAATCAATTTTTGGCTATTTTTTTACTAACTTCTATAGGTTCACTTAGTGGTCTTCACATTAGATGCCTTTACTTTCTCTTGTAATCTACTTCTTTATCTACAACATTAAGGTAAGTAAAGGTATGTGTTTTTAAAATTTGTCCTTTCCTTTATCTTATTTATTGCTTACTGCACTTTACTTAGCATTAACATTATGTATTATCATGTTCTATTTCTTGAAGCACCATCTTATGTTACACTTATGTGACATGTGATGGGATTCGAGTGGGGAATGTGTATACACAAAATATTTTCAATCTTTTATTGATTACTGACACTTTTTATCTTGAAAGAACTTGTTGAGTCTCAATCTCTCTGAGTATATGCCTTAAGGGGTGCACCGGGAAAGGGATGGGTAGACCATTGGTACTTCATAAGATTGTTATTCTTTTTACCACTTTATATCTACACAATCATCTCCTAAAAACCATTTATCATAATCTTATTATTCTCAGTCTTACCCATTCCAGTCATTTTCCATGCTTTATCCTCCTTGTTCTTACCTTGATCCCCTTTCACCAGTTGACTATACTAGGTCGACTGGGTCGACCCTATACAATTTTCAGCCTCTGATTACTATACAGGGTCAACCAGGTTAACCCTATACTATTTAGGGGTATTTTTCATTAGGAGCTTTGTTAGCCCTTCGGCTGACCTATCTCAGGACCTAGTGATTTATATCCTGAAAACATACAGGGTTGACTAGGTGGACCCTATACAAACAACATAATCAAAAGGATTTAGGTCAAGATCTGCCTATATATACAAGTTCATTTCGAACCATTTATAAGAATATAAGTTAAAAATAATAAGTTCAAATAAACTTTTGATTATTGACCATTCTACTTGAGGAATACAGCTTAGGGTTCCATACTTTCTTTGGAGATACAGATCTTGTCTTGTGGAGAAGTCTTTTGGATGCATAGATAGGCTATGTAGTCTAGAGCTGATTTGTCTTTGTTATATTTACATACCACAATAATCTCTTGTGAATCACCTTGGCCAAGGGAGAGATTGAGGCTTGATAGGTTTTTCTTCAAAGGTAAGTATTCCTAACTTTATTTCTCCTTTATAAGAGTAGATAGATAATGCAACTGTGCCTTTCTTCCCATGCATTAGGATTTTGTATACATTGACATGCGTATATGCATTCTATACATGTTTAGTTTAGTTTGATTTGATTATAAACCTGACTTTGTGCCAAAATATTTGGTGTGCACTAGTTTAGATTTACTTTCTTGTTTATTAAAATAGAGTGAACATTAAACCTAGGACTCTTTTAGGGTTATTGTGTGATTGTTTTAAACTTTTGGATTTGGAACCCTTCCTAGCATGGTGTATTATGACAAGTAATCCCCTAATCAGGTCTAGTAGATCCCCATATTGGTCATACTCCCACTTAAAAAATGTATTCCCAATCAGTAGTGTAGGTATGCTCTATCTTCTCTGAGCCAAGATTGATTTATAGACAAGATGTATTTTTGATTGCATACATGTACTATCAAAATATTTTATAACCAATGTAAGTAACTCAATATGATAAATTAAAAGCAAGGAATGATATCACTATGAAAATATATTGTACAAAGATGCCCTCAAAGGTATGGCATGTTACCAATGTGATAATGCCTCTTAGGATATGGATAAGAATATATATGCATAACATATATAGGTTCATCATCATATGTAACTTGTATAATTGCATAACACCCACTCAAATAAATACCATGAGAAACACATGTGTAAAGACATTAATATGAAAAATTATATCATAGGTAAATATGTATCTATTGAGAAAATAATATTTTTTGATTTTTGAATTTTAATTAAAAATATTTTCATTTCAAAAAAATTTAGAAGAAGATAGATGATGAAAATAAGAATGCTTAGGGGTTCACACTATAAGAAACAAGCAAGGTTCACACAATAAAAAAATAGAAGCCAAGAGGTAAAATCAATTTAGAAAACTTGAATAAGTAGGCCTAGGGGAACAAAAAAGATAGAGAATTTGAGGATGATTCCAAGAAACCTAAAACTTCCCTTAGAACATAATGTATACTAGAATATAAGGTCTTGATATAATGTTGTCATCATTGGGAAGCTAAAATGAGTGCTTATAATTGGATCAATAATTAAACAGGAAAGGTTTAATACAACATAGCAAAGAACATAAACCAAGTGGATAAAATAATGTCAACACAAGAGAAGGAAAGTGACAAGGTGTCAAATTAAGTAGATATAATAATGCAATCAAACTCAAGGGAGGAAAACACATAAAAGATATGACATATATAAGAAATAAGACATGTAAAATAATAATGATATAGTAAAATAAATATGTATCAATGAAGCACAATATGTAGGATAACATGTGTAACCAATGATCTAGTATATAATGTTAGTATTAGACTATATGAGTTAGATGTTTCACTTTAAGTATCAAAAAAGGTAGTCATTAGATTTAGAATATATATCACCATCCCCAAAATAAACATGCAGATAATTAGCTCAAGGAGCCAATATAACATGTGTACTAATATGTTGTGGTAAAATATGTGTCATATAAAGAGGTCATAAATCAATATTAAGATGTATATGGCTAGGTGTCATAGATGTCAAAGGTGAAAATAAATGAATTTGAGCTCTAAGATCTCTTACACTAGATGATGATGTCATATAATAGAATAAATTAGGGACCATATAGGATGGTGCTAGAATGGTAGTAGGGACCACACAAGGGTGAATGATTTACATATTTTGGGGTACACTAGATGGTTTAAAATGTGCTATTTGAGGTAGAATAGGTCTCTCATAAGTTTTACCATAAATGGTGTATACCCATTTATTATACACAAACTTGAGACAATGGTGTAGTACAAAAGGTATCACACTCATTTGATTAAGTTAAGGGCATAAAGGTAATAAATTATATGATCTTGTATTTGATACTACATAAAACCAAAATAGGAGGGTTAAATGACTAATTACAATTGGTAGGGTAATACCATCTAGGGTGTGAGTACATGACTAATGTAGCTACATGTATCTTAGTCATACCAAGTAAATCTTACTTAGTATAGCCTCAAATAGATAGGAATGGCATTGAAATAAGGTTTTAGTTAGAATTTTTAATCATAATACCATGCGTGATAGAAGGATAATAGTGAACAAAACTATGTATATATAAAATACCATTGTTTGATTCATCATTTGGTATCTTATGGTCATAAATTATTATGTAAGGTATTTTACATTAAGATATCAAAACCATGTCACTAACGTTATCAATCTCATGCTCAAGGGAATAGTTGTATGATGGATAGATATTGTCATATGCACATTATTTTGATTTGGATCTTTGTGATTTGGAAATGGATTGTTAAATATTTGTAAACATTGGTTGGGCATTGTGACAAATTCATTTAATATAGAATTATGCCCATATATTAAAATAGTGTTGTTATCAATTAGATCTTGAATCTTATGCATTAATTTTGAAACATCAATTAGTTGTATGTCACAAATCTTGAATGTAGTCAAAAAATTGTTTTGGGTCATTCCCTTTAGGTAAATATTGAGTTATATCTAATTGATATGGATTTGGTAAATAAATCACATTACATTCTAGCTAGCACTTAAGTATATTATGAGGTGGGTTTGGTAATGTGGTAAACTATCACTTGGGCCTAGAAGTAGGAAATATAAGCCTATTATTTGGTTGTGAAAATTTGTTAACTATCTTGGTCTCATTCTTAGCTTGGAAATTAGACACATCATTAGTCTTAGGTTTAGACATTATTGTTCCCTGATATTTGGATGCAATAGATGTAGAAGTGACACGTATATCTTAACATATTAACATCCATAAGTTCAACCTTAATGTTGTGTAACACATGGTAGAGCTCATCAAAATATTCACACATATTAAACATAACTTTTTCTTTGAGTAGGCTAAGAAAATTATTAGAGACTATACTTTAGAAATTGATATTAAGGAGTTGATGTGACATTTTTGTAACCACGATACTAAATTTAAGCACATAATCAGTAATGCATTCCTTAGGTCCTTATTTAATTTGAATAAATTGAGAAAATTTGACATTTTGACTAATGTTTATCTAGAAATTCTATAAGAAGAGATAAATTAGATCACATAATCTACGTATTGAGTCCATAGGTAGGGTTAGAATGAATCTAAGGCATATCTAGTGAGATTCCTAGGAAAGAACTTGGTTAGAAGCAATTCATTATGCTAAGAACTAGTAAAATATGCAAATAAATCCTTGATATGTTGTCCCCATTTACACTAAATTATTTAAGATTAAGAATTCAAAATGATAGACACAATGGGTGAAAGTATTTTTGTAGCCAAAGGGTTGTGCAATATGTCATAAGATGAAACCTTATAAATAGGTTTGTTAGATACTTTAGACAATCCTGCATTATTGATTTTCATGTCATTGAGTTATTGTTGTATGGTTAGAAAAGTAGGTGGACTATTGGGTGTCAGACTAGTATTAATATGTGTAATATGTGCCCTCTTATGATTATCATTAGGTGCATGAGAAACATGATTAACATTTTGAATATGTCCAAGAATAAGAGACATAATATATGGATATGTTTGTGGAATCACATTAGTTATTCGATTAGTAGGAGGAACCATATAAGCCTTAGGTTGCATAGGATTAGTCACTAACATAATTATGTGTGATAGTTCTTAGTGGAGGCATAAGAGGATTAATATCATAAGGAACACTAACCTCACCACCTGATATAGATGGAGTGGAACCATCCAATAGATGTATAATAGGTTATTCAACCAAAGGTTAATTATTCATAAGATTTTTTAATGCAATTTTTAATTTAAATAATAAATATTCTACACTTATATGGTTTTTCTCAATAAGAGCTCTAAAACTAATAATGGTTGTAACTCTATGTTAGTTATCTTATTTAGAAAAAAATGGATCATCATAGTATTCATTATCACTATCAACATCCAAAGGAATAATAATGGTAATTTTTAGCAATATATTGGCCTTAATACTAAAAATAACCATAAAAGGATAAATATCACTAGTACTAGCCATGGTCAATGTAATGAGCATAAACAAGATGCAAACTTGAAACTAAAATTTGAAATAAAAGGACCATTAACCTTAAATTATATATGTGTTTAGATAAAAATGTGTGTGTACCTAATAATAAAGGTGGATTTAATCTAAAAGTAGAATAAGTCAATATAAACTAGGTTTGATCAAACATAATGAAAGATGCATGTTTAAAATTTAGATATGAGAAAATAGAAAAACAACCATGAAATCCTAGAAAGTATGAGTGTTTAAAGAATAAATGGGTTATGTTTATGGGGAAAATTATCATTTCAAAAATCAACCCTTTCACCTATCATGAAGGTCAAGTTGGAATCATATCAATTTAAGTATAAGGGACCTATGGGCCAAAATTTAGTCCCAAGGTGTGCAAAGGGTTTTTAAATATCCTAGAAATAAATTATATTAACAAAATAATATATCAAACTTAATTATTTAGCTAATAAATTTAATCACTTTAACATATATCAATTCTGAGTCAGATCTATAAATATGATCTAACGTATCCAACAGAGCAAAGCCTATGAAAGAGACAATCTCTTGAAGGAAATTTTTTTGATTCATATTTAATTGTTAAATTTTTTATTATAACTCTTATATAATTAATCTTTCCAATGCTACAACAAATTAAACAAAAAAAAAAAAAAAAAAAAGCAATGAAGGAAATTGAAATATAGATAGAAGAAATATACATGAAAAATGAATAAGGAAATACTAACTAGAATAAACAATAACTAAGTAGGTTATAATAGTTAAATATTAGAGCAACTATGACTAAGAAATAAAATAGAAGTAAATGTTAATCCAAGGTAAATACTAAATGAATATTAATATTTAGTTAAAGAAATAAACTGTGACAAATAGAAATTGGAAAAGTACTTACTAAATAGAAATTAACAGTAAGAAGTTAATCAAAACTAAAGACCTAAGAGAGAAACTAAGTTAAAAAAAGTAATCTATGATTAAATGAGAGTTAATAAATCAAAGTAATAAAATACTAATCTATGATTAAGTAAAGCTAAACTAAACTAAAAAAAACTAATAAATTAGAAAGAAAACAAAAATAAACTAACTAAAATGAACAAATGAAAAATATAAGGAGTCGACTTAGAAATTCAATAAATGAGAGATTTTTTGAGAAAAATGTATTATCATAATGGTTAACAATCAACTTTTAAAATAAAAGTTAGTATACATATGATAGTCCAACAATCTATCATAAAATATGATATATTCATCATTATTTGGAAAATGTATAATGATTTATGTACATATGATTGTATATCTACAATCATCAAATGAATTAATATTTTAAAAATTTAGATAATCAGTTATAAATCAACATGAAACTTAGATATACTTTCATTTATCAAGCACTTTACTTCACCATCAAAGAAGGTGTTGTCTGGTCTATTTTTAAGTGATGATCAATCTTAGAGATGTTTAACAAAAATAAGTGTAGTATGAAAACTTGAAATTAGAGAGCTCTTATACATATGTATGTTTTCTCAATATACAAACTTTCAAAAAACTATTAAAAAACAAATATTACCTTCAAATAGAGAAATCAACTTTCACTTAACAAAACCATCTCAAATATTACTTGTATTGTATCTCTCTGATTCTAAAAATAAAATATGATAAAGACCATATTCTAAACTTAAGTATGCAAACCTAGGTTTTCAAATGAGTTGTAAATTTAAAACCCAATAAATATCTCCAAATTTTAAAATAGAAAAAAATCATCACTTATTTATTTTAAACTTCCTTATATGCATAATATCATTTGAGCAAAGAATCCCATTTAATACAAATTTTGAGACTAAACTAGATCAACTATAATGATTGTTTATCTATCTAAATATTTTAAACCAAATCAAACTGATAGAAAAAAACAATGTTTCATTTTCAAGCTATTGAGAAAGATAGAAAACCAATAGAAAGTCCATAACACACCATTTATTACTTTTGATTTAATAAATATCATATTAAGTAATCTTCAAAATTACTTGCATGTAAGTAATCAAATCAATGAAGCAAAATAAAAACCAAGTATTAAAAAAAAAAAAAAAACATTACAACTTGCTTATCTTTCAAAAGACTCTTTCTACTTCAATCCAAAACATATACAAACTAAACAACTGCTAAACATTGCATGCAACTATATGAACCAAAAAAGTGATCTCAAAATGAAGTTTATCTAATGTATTAAATAAAATGAATTTTTTTGAAACAAACAATTGTTTTTTTGCTTGTGGATGAAAACTAAAACTTACATTTACCGACAACAAATCATAGTGAAATAACTTTAGACTATACCAACCATTATTCTCTATAAACAATTAACTATTTATTTGAACTCATAAATTTTTAAAATTAACCAAATATTATATTTCTCATAAATAAAACCATGTAGCCCCTCTTTTTAAATCAATTATAAATCATTTGAAATGAGATTTGGACTTATAATATGTAAAGTGAACCCATAAATGAAAATCAAACCAAACATATTACATGTGATACCATTATAATATCATCAAACATTCACTGCATATATCACTATAAATATTGAGGGCATGCACCTAGAATTTTTTTATCAATGAGCATGCATATTCCATCCACAAATAAACAGACTAAAAAAATGAACTAAAAGGTCCTAATTGCTAATGAATCCCAATAATCAAACACTGAATTTCATGAGCTTAAACCCAATAATATTCTTTGTTTCCCAAAATATAAATTTTTAGAGTTCAAGTTCCATTTCGAGCTTGGTTCCATAATGGAAAATGAAAGTAACAACCCAAATTATGTTGGATTCCCTCCCAATTATTTGTATTTAATGCAACCAATTTGATGTGTCCTCCAAGTTTGGCAGGCTAGTCAAGGTTAGTTTAAAATTCAAGAACCAACCATTGCTAAAACTTATATCTAGTGACATACTTACCAATTAGTGATTAAAATGAAAACCACCAACTTCATTCCAAATATCCCTTTATCTTTTCTACCATGTTATTGATTCTCAAAATAAAGACAAGTAAGTTTTAAATAAATGCCAAATATTTAGCATATTGGCAATAAAAAATATATCACGTCTTAAAATTTAATTCAAAAGCTTCAAATTAATATTGTCTCAAACCCCAAGACATAAAAAATTCACACCACTTAAATATTATGCTTAGTAAATAATAACCAAGTGTTGTTTAAACATGCTAAATATTATCAAATAATACCCTTTGATGGCAATGGCACACTTGAACTAACCAATGCAAACCATGGCCAAGAGTGTGGACCATGTCATTTTGGACCATGCAATTCCAACAAATTATGACTCTATGCAAATTGAAAGGTTGAAAACTAGAGCCAATGAGGACTCGGAACTTGAACCATTATAAATTAGTATCTATGACATTCAAACATAAAGTTGAAGTCAAAAAGAGAAGATTTGAACTATTTACAAAATATTTATGGGAAAATGATAGCATTTGTATTAAAAATACTGTCTAGCCTTAGATTTTGAATTTGAAGTGATAATATTAAACTTTGGAGTAATGATATTATAATAGGATAGCATTATAATAATAACCACAACTAAAACAAGGCAAAACATAAACCAAATTCTTTAAAATGACAAATGACAGTCACCAATCCTGAGTATGAGATTATTAATCAATGTCACTACCATTGTATGAGCATCACCATTTTGAGATACTTCTGACTTTCTACAACCATTTTAATACATCAATTACAACCTTTCTACCAAAAAGAGAGTAATAAAAGATAAATAATTTACAAAAAATGATCAAGAATTACTATGGGTTATGTAAATCACTTAAATAATAATTGTGAGTGTCTGTCTAAAATCAATTAGCATATTCATACACATTTACACAAGAAATGATTTTTAAATGTTTTAAAACAAATTGACCCTATCAATTTAATTTTAAGTGTTATGAAGCAAGCCATCATATGAAATAAATTATACAATTTATAGTTTTTAAAAGGGATACTAAAATTTGTCATAATATCAAGGACCTTACTAGCCATTTTTAGATGTGGAATTGGGTTGTAATTATATTTATGAATTTAGGACTTATAATTGTAATCTAGCCAATTATTTTATAAGCATCTAAGTGGGAACCCCTTCAAAATATTTTTCACATTTAAGGGAGAAATTATTAAGTTAGTGTGGTATGAAGAATAGGAAAGTATTAATAGGGAAGTTCAGGCTATATGAAAATCTTGCAATAGCTTGTAACATTAAATTTTTAGGCAAATAATAATTATAACAATAGAATTTTAATATTTGTTCCTTTATAAAAGATTAATTTAAATTAACATAACATTTAAACCTTTAACAAAAAGAATACTTACAATCATATGCCAAAATTTTTGCCTTGTCATTCATAATGATGAATCCTTATAAGTCTTAGCAAAAGAACTGGATTTAAACCAAAAAAAAAGAGAAAAGAAACAAGCCATAAATAAATAAAATAAAACTAAATAAATAAGATTTTCAAATGATGACCATTGACTAATTAACATAACCAATTGCCATCATGATCTTGTAAGTGGAAAGCACTACAACCAAGAAAAATAACTATTTTATGTGATCCAAGTCATAATGAATCAAAATTATGGTGTTTTCCACATTCTTCATGAGCTTTATCTCAATATAAAACTAAATCTCCAAACCTAAAAACCTTTTTAGAGACCTTTTTATCAAAGAATTTTTTAAGGTTTTCTTTATTTTTTTAGTTTTCGTAGAGTAATTGATTTAGTTTCATCTAGAGCTAAGATATCATTTAGTATTTGTTATATGGTATTAATGTCCTTAGTGAGATGTTGAATATTAGTTCAATTTGAAGTGATTTACAATTCAATTGGCATGGTGATTTTGAAATCATAAGATAATGAAACCATAAGCTAACATAAAGGGAAAATAAACTATTGTAGTTTTAACCATTGTTCGATCAACCATAATGCTTTAAAAATATCAATATGCCAATTTATTTTATTCTTGTAAACTATATTTTTAATAATATAAATAATTTTTTGTTGGTAGATTCTGCTTGTCTATTTCTTTGAGGATAATATTTAGAAGAATGACTAGAAATAATTGAGTAATGTCCTAATAAAGGCAATATTCATTAGAACTAAACTAAAGGTCATTATCTGGTATTATTTCATAAGGAACTCTAAATATTGAAAATTATTGATTCTTAAAAAATGATATTACTTTAGAAGTGACAGAGCTTTTCAATTCTACAACTTCAGGTCATTTAGTGAAGTAATGATGTAGGAACATTACTACCCAATGTAAATATTGATCTATTTTACATGTCTAGAGTCTTTTTTAAGTTTTTTTGGTCATATTATGTCTGTATAATTCCATAATAGTTATTATAACTTGATCAAATTTTAATTTGAGTTGTTTTGGCATTTTCCTACCAATTCCTCAATTTGCATTTTTGAATCTTGGTTAAGTTTTATGGAGCAATTGTCATGTTGGTAGGCACTGTAAATAAAGTGGTCTTATTTTTAAGACCCTCAAGTAGTTCAAGAACACCTAATATTATAAGTGACTTATGTTATTAGTCACTTTGAAATTTATATTAGTAGTAAGGCAGTTACACACTCCTAATGTACATAAGGGAGAAAGGTAGTTAGATCAGTTTTTGCAATAAAATAAGTTGTGATTCTCTTTTTTGGTAAGTTTTTGGAGGTGAGGTTAAAAGGTTTATGGTCACAACCTCTAAATTAATAAATAATAATGTTTCATTTTTGAATACACACACACACACACACACACACACACACACACACACACACACACACACACACACACACACACACACACACACACATGCACACACAACACACATGCACACACACACACACACACACACACACACACACACAGAGAGAGAGAGAGAGAGAGGAGAGAGAGAGAGAGGAGAGAGAGAGAGAGAGAGAGGAGAGAGAGAGGAGAGAGAGGAGAGAGAGAGAGAGAGAGAGAGAGAGAGAGAGAGAGAGAGAGAGAGAGAGAGAGAGAGAGAGAGAGAGAGAGAGGTCCCTATTTATGTTGGTGATCTACCTTCTAAGACTATATTTACATTGAATACAAGAAAGTTTATAAACACACACACACATAGAAGTCCCTATTTCTGTTGGTGTTCTACCTTCTAAGACTATATTTACATTGAATACAAGAAAGTTTATAATAAAAGTTGATATGATTACCTCTATATATTTTTAAGCACATTTTTATATGTTTAAAATATATTATGAATCATCTGCTTAAGTGGTAAATATATTTATTGAAAAAGTAGTTCTCTATGACCATGTTCACAATCAAGTAAGTGCTTGTAGAACACCAATGAATGATGGTGTAATGACAATGAATTTTTTGATGATTATAGTGAATTGGAAGGTTTGTTTTTGTGTTTATTGAAGGTGATTTATGACTCCTTTTTATTTATTTTTACAAGTGTGATTAAATTTTTTACATAGGCATGTAGTTGCCTACAACCCACATACAGTCAACCAAAAAACTTAACACAATAGTATATAGAGTTATCAAAAATGTATATAATGATTGAAAAAGGATTAAATAATTTATGAAAGGGTTTAATAATCCTTAATATAAGTTTTAAATCATTATATAACCTAAAGAAAACATATTGATTACCATTGGATATACACTATTTTGAGTTTCCAACACAGTCAAGGACAAAATCATGTGAAAGAAGCAATAAAGCTATCAAGAATTTAATCCACCACTTTAGAAAGATGTCTAGGCATATCAAATATTTTAAAAACTAATCATAGTTCCTTGGAAGTTATTTTGTAGCTCATAATCTTAAAATCAACCCTTTTGGGTCACACAACCAACCTTCAACCCTAAGTTAGAGTTTTCACACTTAAAATGGGTTTGTAGTAATTATAATCATAAAAAATTCATGAAAATTGGTGAAAATATTAGTTTAAATGTGATTAAATATAATTTAGGGTTATTAAGTTATTTAAGTATGAATAAGTATGGTTGGGAGAGGACTATGTATGTTATAGTGTGAAAAAGACCTAAAAGACCTAGTCAGTGACCTTAAAGGGATTGAAAAAGGGGTCTAAAGGATGAGTTATGGAATTAATTTTTTTTATAATGTAGGTATAAAATATAGGTTACCTAAAAATCTTTAATTTTTTATAGTGTGAAGTGTTAACTATCCTTACAATGTCATTAAGCCTGAAAAAAGGCTAATAGGAGACCCTGTTTCATAGAAGAAGTTGTCTTCCTATAAGGAGTTGGGTTGAAGAGTGATAGAAATTGGTTTAAATATTATTAAAGGATTTTTTTGAGTGAGGATAAAACCCCCAAATATCATAATTACCAAAATACCTAAAATCAAAAGTGTCTATAGTCTATATAAGAACCAAGCTTGTAGATTGAGGCGAGTGATCATTCAGAGAAGGACAAAGGTACAAGTGAAGAAGAGGATAGTGTAAAAATAATTGAAAGGTGTTTTAAAGATATACAAGAGGTTTGAATAATCAATTATAGGAGAAAAAATTTGATAAGAGATCAAGAGCCAAGACAAATAAAGATCAGGTCCAATTGGTGTATGTAGAGGTAAGTGTTTCTTATTTTCATCAATTAATGACAAAGAGATGATGACCTCTACATAATTTAGTATTAAAGCCTGATATGTTCTTGGATAATGTATGTTTAAGTTTTTTTTTGAAAGATTTGATTCAGTTTGTACATTATGTTGAGATTGTTTGAGATATTGTGTGGAAAGGTTGTTATGAGATGTTGTAGTATGAGATGACTATTGAAGGTTTCAGGGAAGAGTGAAGAGGTTAAAAATATATGAGAGAGAGGTAGAAGTATAAGTGAAATAAGAGAGGAGAGGTGGAAAATACCTTAAGATAAAAAGTCTTAGAGTGATAAAGAGCTAGTGAGACCTCTGAAGAGAAGCTTAAGAGAAGAGCTTAAGATAGAGAAGAGAGTCCTAAAGAAAGGACAAGTGAGATAAGAGTCCCAAGTGAGGACAAGTGAAAGAGATAAATTATAAGAGAGAGAGTAAAGTGAGAGATACCAATTGAATGGTCAAAGATGGAAAGTGGGAAAGCTTGTCAATAAGAGGAGAAGATAGGTCCAAGAGAGAGAGAGAGAGAGACCTAGAAAAAGATAGTGAGATTGTAAAGAGAAAGATTAAGGGATTGATGAGTTAAGATTTACACAAGAAGAAGATGAAATTAAATTAAAGAGAGTTATAGATAGAGAATGAAATTGATAATATGAAGGAGTATTTGACAAAGCTAGATCAAATATTGGAAGAGATGAGACCAAGATTTCATGTGTGCATAAAGAGGAAAGTGAGATGGCCTCTCAATAAGTTGATGGAAATGAGAAGAAGACAAGTGGTGAAGAGGATAATAAGGCAACCTAAAAATAGAAGTGAAGGTCCAAGCAATCCTCTCATGATTAAGACTAATTATTTTTTGAAATGTGTGCATACAGGTGAAGAGTTGCATGAATAATGAGAACGTGAGCAGTATGCTAGTGATGAAGAACCAATTGATTAGATAACAAAGTATGGGGATAAAATATTTTACTACCCTAAATAAGGTGAGCCATTAGATGATGAGAAATAAAAAAGTGATTTTATAATAGTACCATGCCTTGTGATAAATAATGAGGTATATTTCAATCAAGGAAGCCTTGAGGAGAACAAAAATGTACAAGGTATACATTTTAATATTTATTTTGATGAGTATGTTGATATAGACGTTGCTAGGATGATTTGTATGAGAGTAATTTAAAATTAATGAACATTTTAGTTGAAGGACAAGAAGTAAAATGACATATAATGAAGTTTTTGACACACATGAGGTGGAAACAATAGAGAAGGAAGGAGAAGCACATGATGAAGTGATTGACAAGTTTGCATGGTAGCAGGTACAGGTGTCTTACTTAGCACTATTTTAAGACAAAGGAGATATGTATGAGAATAAAATATAGGAAAATCATATATGAAATCATATAATGGAAGGATTAGATGATTTGAATCTCATAAGAGATAATGAGACCATCATGGCAATTGAGTTAGCATTGAGGGCAATCTTGAGTCAAGGAGAAGAATAGATGGTAGCCAAACAATAAAGTGAAGACCAAGGGAGAAAGCAAGAGGTGGTTTTTATTGAGATGTTTGCTTCATGTCCAGGTCATTGAAGGAAAGAGAATGAATAATAGTTGCATATGATTGGGTGAAAGATGCAAAGTGAGAGAAAGAGCAACAAAAGAGGAGCCATAATGAGTGTAAGCAAGCATGAAGAAGGCTTAAAAGTTTATAATAGGCCTTAGGATCTAGGTGGACATGAAATTAGAATAAATATGCTACAAAGAACATGAATTCCATATCATTTATAACTTTAATGGAAAGTTTTTTCTTTCTTCTCAGTAGTATGATGCAGGAGCATCACCACCTAATGTAAATATTGATCTATTTTTCATGTCTAGAGTATTTTGTAAGTTTTTTTGGTCATCTTAAGTCTTTGGGAGTCCATAATATTTATTATAACTTGATCAAATTTGAATTTGAGTTGTTTTGGCATTTTCCCACCAATTCCTCAATTTGAATTTTTGAATCTTGGTCAAGGTTTGTGGAGCAATTATCATATTGGTAGGCATTGTCAATGAAGTGTTCTTATTGTGAATTCCCTCAAGTATGTCAAAGGAATCTAATTTCATAAGTTAATTATGTTATTATTCACCTTAAAACTTATATTAGTAGTTAGGCAGTTACACACTCCTAATGTACACAAGGGAGAAAGGTAGTTATATCAGTTTTTTCAATAAAAGAAGTTGTGATTTTCTTTGTTTCTAAGTTATTAGAGGTGAGGTTCAAAATTATATGGTCACCAACCTCAAAATCAATAAATAATAATGTTTCCTTATATATATATATATATATATATATATATATATATATATATATATATATATATATATATATATATATATATATATATATATATATATATATATATATATATATAAGACCTTATTTCTGTTGGTGCTCTACCTTCTAAGACTATTTTTACATTGAATATAATCAAGATTCTAAGAAAATTTGATATGATTACCTTTATATATTGGAAATAACATTTTTAAAGTTCTTAAATATATTATGAATCATATACTTAAGTGGTAAATAGATTTCTTTCAAAGTAGTTCTATGTGACTATGTTCATAGTCAAGTAAGTGCTTGTAGAACACCAATGAATGATGGTGTAATGAAAATGAGTTTCTTGATGATTCTAGTGATTTTTAAGGTTTTTTTAAAGGTTTATTTAAGGTTATTTACATTTATTTTTACAATTATGATTGAAAATTTTACATAGGCCTATAGTTACCTGCAACCCACACATAGTCAACTAAGAAGCTTGGCATAGTAGTAGATAGAGTTATCAAAAACATATATGATTATTGAAATAGTATTAAAGAGTTTATATATGGGTGTAAAAAACCTTCACACAGGTTTTTAATCATTCTATAACTTGAGGACAACATATTTATTCCCCTTGGATATACCCTATTTTGAGTTTCCAACATAGTCAAGAACAAAATCATATGAAAGAAGCAATAAAGGTCTCAAGAAGTTAATCCATCACTTAGGAAATATTTATAGGCATATTAAAAACTTTAAAAGCTCTAAAAACTAATAAAATTTCCTTGGAATTTTTTTTATAACTCACAATCTTAAAATCAACCCTCTCAGGTCACACAAAGAGCCTTCGACACTAAGTTAGGGGTTTCAAACTTAAAATGGGTTTGTAGTAATTATAACCATCAAGAATTCATGAAAATTGGTGAGAATATTAAGTTAAATGTGACTAAATATAATTTAGGTTTATTAAGTTTTTTAATTATAAATAAGTATGGTTGGGAGAGGACTGTGTATGTTGTAGTGTGAAAAAGACCTAGTTAATGACCTTAAAGGGATTGAAAAAGGGGATCTAAAGGATGCGTTATGGCATGAAACTTTGTATAAATAAAGTATACCATAGATGGCACCTAAAAAATGTGAAAATTTTTAATTTTGAAGTGTTAAATATCCATACAACACATTAATCCTAAAAAAAGGCTAATAGGAAAACATGTTTCATAGAAGTTGTCTTCATGTAAAGAGTTGGGTTGATGAGTGTTAGAAATTAGTTTAATGTTATAAAAGGTTTTTTTCAAGTCAAGAGACAATCCCCCAACTATCATAAGCACTAAAATACATAAAATTAAAAGTGTTTATAGTCTATATAAGAACCAAGCTTATAGATTGAGGTAAGTGATCATTCAGAGAGGGACATAGATACAAGTGAAGAAGAGGATAGCGTACAAACAAGTAAACGGTGTTTTCAAGATATACAAGAGGTTTTAAAATTAACTTAGAGGAATAAAAATTTAACAATAGATCAAGATCTAAGACAAATAAAGATCAGAGCTAGTTGGTGTATGTAGAGGTGTGTGGAGTAAAAGTGTTCCTTATTTTCATTAGTTAATGACAAAGAGATGATGACCTCTACATCAAGTAATCAGTAGTAGTTAGAATATATATATGGATAGTTGAGGATGAAGGATAGATATTAGAGATAAAGTTGATACACCATTTTTTAAATTGTTTATTTAGTATATAAGTATTTAAAGGCATGACTTGTAATTTATCTCTATCATTGAAAATCAGACATGACATATATGACATTACCAATTTATAGGCATTTTGAAACAAAATAGGATAATAATATCCTACATCTAGGATTTTATATGTATTAGTTTTTGCTATAAAATATCCACAATAATTACCTTCTTGATAACTCCTCATAATATTTTGAGTTTGTTCATGGGTTAAACAAAGTAAAATCACTCCATCTCTATTCTTATAAAACATAAAATTTTCAAGCAAAATAAATCTCAAATCTTGTAGCATAAGAACTCTTCTTTGATATTTAGTAAATGAATCAGGAACTTTGGTTTTGTGCGTAGTAAAAACTATCATGATACCATTTATCATGTGAAAACAAGCAATCCCAATCATGCATTTCGAGTCCTGTCTTGAAATGTTTTGAAAGATCAACAACTTTCAAAGTTTGAAAATGAGGTTTAATATTCAAATTGCCATAAATTGAAAGAACTAAAACATTTATGCTAGAGGTAGAATTTTTAGATAAGTGTTTTTCTAGTTCATTTCCCTTAATTTTTTTTAAATTTTTGAATTTAACTCAAATTCCTAAATTTTGAAAATAAATTTTTCTAGCCTACCTTGAATAGTTGGTTACTTTAACAAATAAGATAAAATAGGTACATTTAAATGAATAATAAATTATTTCTCCATCAAAAGACATATGAATTAGTTTAGAGATGAAATTAATAAGAGTAATTTTTTTTTCAATTAAAGGGTACTTGATTTCAGTATATTTTAGGACTTGTCTCATATAGTGAATAGTTATTTCCTTATGATCATGATCATGTTAAGTAATAATGACACCTATGGTTTTTTCAATTGCATTTACATATAAGATGGATGGTTTATTTAGATCAGGTTTAGTAAGCACATGAACACTTGATATTACATTATTTATTTTATCAAATGTTGAATTTGAACATGTATCTCATAACTAAGTATGATTTTTTAAAGCAAAATCTGTAAAGGATTAGACTTGTCAACAAATTTAGAGATAAACGTATGCACACATTTGATTTTTATAAAATATGATCTAAGACCAAATTGATTTTTAGGAGGTGGTGAATACTTAATATCTTTAATTCATTGAAGAATCTATTTAAATTTCATATTTTGATATAATATGAACTAATAATTTATCTTCTGTGATTCCAAACCCTGATTTCTTTGGATTCAAATATATACTATAGTTTCTACACCTAGTGAATATTTCATGTAAATGATCGAGATGTATTTTATTTATTTTTAAATGAATAATAAAGTCATCTAAGTAAACTTGAATGATAATTATAATTAATTCATCAACAACTACATGCATATCTCTTTGAAAATTAGCACCTACATTCATTAAACTGAAGGCATCCTATTAAAAAGAAATGTTCCTTTACATGTGGTAAATATATTTTTATGTCTATATTATGGATTTAAATATATGTGAGCATAACCTAAACATATATCAATAAGAAACATCATTTCATAACCAACAACTTTTGGCAAGATCTGATGTATACATGGTAAAGGAAAATTATCTTTAACACTAACACAGTTTAAATATCTAAAGTGTACACAAAGATGAATACCACCATTATTCTTCATAACAAGGATAATATTAGCTACTTAGTATGAATATATTATAATAAAAATGACACCAACATCTAACATCTTATCCAACTCCTTATTGATGGTGTCTTCTAATATAAGGTTGATTCTTTGAGATTTCTACCTAATAGATTTTATACTAGGTTTAATGGGTATGCCATGTTTTATGATTTCAATATAAAAACCCTTTAGGTATTATAGGACCAAACAAAGATATCAAAAAATCATTTAAACAATCTAATAAACTATTATTTTTCCTTGACAACATAATAAATTCCCAAATAATTTTTTTTGGATCTTCTTTCATACTAAACTTGATAAGAATTGTTTTACCTATAATTTTCCTAGATGGCTCCTTAGTTTGAAAGATTTTGGTTGATCACGAGGTATAAACATTGATACTAGGTTGACTAAAATAAAAAATAATTTATTAGTGATTAACTATAAATAATTATGACAATTGAGAACATAATTATCATGATCAAAATAATTACCTTTTAAGAAAATATCAATATACTCATCACAATAAAAAACATGTCAGTTATCATCAATATCAGGAATTTTAGGTCTATTTTTTTTGAAAAGGAATAATAAAAAAAAAGTTTAATGTCATTTAAGGTGGGTTTAGAATTAAAAAAAAAGTCTTATTATCATGAGAGTTGAATTCCCTAAGAATATGCATTATGTTGAATGCATAATTTTTTTAGTTAGTGACCAAACTTTCTTGTATATCTATGAAAATGAGTTTGATTAGTCTTGTAAATTTTTATAACTTGTCTCATAATTAATTAAAAATATCCAAAGATTTATAAGTGTTTGATTTTCAATTCAATTACCCTTTCAATATCTAGACATAAAACCTCAAATTTAATTATGTTATTTATATTTTTAAAAGATAATTTATGATCATATCTAAAAATAATAATTACAAGAGAAACTAAAGCAATCACAACACCACTTACATGTTGAAAATATGCTCCATAAAATTATAAAGACCAGATGTTTTCTCAAGATATAGTTATTATATATTGCTAATTAGGTTCATCCAATGTTAGTAACTCATAAGTTCTAATTCTGGTTTCAACATAAGTAATATTAGTTGGTACATATTTACTAGGGTTACTATTATAGTATTATATATACATGAATGCAATCTCATTTTCAATGAGAACCCAAGTAGTATCTTTACCTATAAATGCACTAATTACTCTAGACCAATATCTACCTAATAACATATCATAATAACAAGGATATCTAAAACTTGTACATTGGAAATGTACCCTATTCTTTCATTTTGATCTATTTTAATAACAATGTCATGAAATTTATCAAAAATTTTGGTTTGAAGGGAATCAAATTTTTTGGTTTGATGGGAATCAAAATCATTAATCTTTCTGTTGTCTATTTTTTAAGATATGCCTATTTGATCAGTGATAAATATAGGCATAATATTATTATAAGATCCTATGTCAGGAATACAATTATGGATTACTTTATCAATAATTTTTATAGATACATAGAAATTGAGAATATAATCAGAAGGAGGATCATTATATTGAGCAAAATCAGAATTATATTTATTATTATTAATTTCTTCTTACAAGCATACTACATTATTACTATTTAGATTTGTAATAACATTATTAATATTTTCAAGTTGGCTAGGTAAACCAATAGCTTGAAGTAAAGAGAATATTGATTTTATGGTTTCTAGATCATCAATATTATTATAACTTCCAACATCACAATAACAAAATTGAGTATAGTGCTTAGGATTATAAGGAGGTTTATATTGAACATTGGTAAATCCAATAGGTAAAGGATTAGCTTAGTGGGAGTTTTTAATAGAACTATCTACAATAATATTATTATGTGCAGTATTTTTACCTTTATCTTATGAAGAAGGTTTTGAAGTAGATGGCTAATTTTTATTAGGTCTTGTTGTGTTTGAATTATATTTTTGAGATAAAATTATAATCCTTTTGCCTTGTGGAATAACATCCTTTTGCCTTATGTGAATATCATAAAGATTTTTTATTTTTATTTTGCCTAAAGACTCATCATAGCTACACATATTTATATTTTTAGCCAAGTCAATAGCAATAGTATATTTCTTTTGTATAAAATATTTAAAATTTTGAACAATAATGCAAGTATTAAGATCATGGTCTAATTTACAAACATGACAATAATGAGTTTTTTATTCACTCTTACCTTTTTGGGCATTTGAAACCTTTCTTGATGATGATGGTTTGTCATTTAACTACCCGCTTAATGGCAACTAGATTGTTGCAAAGATCATGTATGGGTTTTAATATTTTTTTATTGTTAGATGTTAAACCTATATAAGCTCATTCTTTGAAACCAATGTGTCTCAAATTAAGTGAGTTTAACATCATATTTTAAAATATACTTATCTTCTAAATCTATTTTATACTTTAGTGGTAATGCACTAAAAAAATAAAATTTTTATAACTTTTTAGATGATATCCCATCTCATGGTATCTTTTGACACAATTTGGTGAATCTAGTAATAAAATGATAAATAGTCTCCCTGAGATCAATGAAAATATTTACAAGCTCATTAACCAACTCTAAATCTTATTTAGGTTTACCAAAATAGAGTTTGAGCCAATCTTTGATATATTTCCATGTATTAATAACTTTAACATGTAGACTAATGAATGCTTGATATGCTTTACCTTGTAAAGTTTGAGAAAATACCCTAAGAGAAATATTTCCATTAGTTATTCAAAGGGTTAACAAAATCAACTTAAAAGCATCTAAATGATCTTCCCAAAGATTTTCTCAAAACTTAAGAACATTAATCCCTTTAAGGGAAGGAAGCTTACTAGGGATATTACCTTTATTAATTGGATTACCACGTATCTAAGGTTTTTTCACTTGTTCATTTTCAACATTAGAGTCAAATTCATTTTCATTTATTTCTTATTGATCTCTAATTCTATCTCTAGGTTGATCTGCCAATGAAAGGCTCAACAGGTTCAAATAAATCATCTTTCAGTAATTTTCAAAGAAAAACCTGGTTTTAAGTTAAGTATTAGTAACCAATATTTGTTCTCTTTGTAATTTAATGTGATGGTCTCACTGATGAATATGAGCCTATGTTTAAAGTCCAAATAAAGTGTATCCATATATTCCAAATGCTTCATTTTTTTTAGAATTTATATCCTTAAAGATATGATGAAGATCATGAGGTTTGTTATAACAAGAAAAGTGGATAAGATTATAAGTTATATCAACTTTGTCTTCAAAAATATCAATCCCAGGTTGGATAATAAGAGCGAGAACTATAATGGTCATGTGCAAAAAACTGACTCAAATAATAAAAGTGAAGAAATTGATTTTTGAACTCTCTAATGTGGTTGTCAAATTTATTGATGGTAAAAATTGTCACTTCAATGAATCAATCCTTTCCCCTATCATGAAAGTCAATTTGGAATAGTACCAATTTAATTTTAAGGGACTTATGGACCAAAATTTTAATCCTAAGGCATGTAGATGGTTTTTTAAAATTATGTAAATAATTCAGCTTAATAAAATAATATAACAAACTTCATTATTTATATAATCAATTTAATCACTTTAATATATATATATATATATTTAAAACTAGATCTATATATATGATCTAACCTATCCAATAGAGTTGGGACTATGAAAGAGAAAGTATCTGGAAGGAAAGAACTTTGATTTATATTTAATTGTTCAAATTAGTACTATATCTCTTCTATAATTAATCTTTTCAACCAAAATAAAATTAATGGAGGAAACCGAAACATGGATAAAAGAAATAGGCACATAAACTAAATAAGGAAATACCGACTAGAACAAACATTAATCTAAATAGGTTACAACCATTAAAGATTAAAATAATGATGACTAAGAAAGCAAATAGAATTAAATGTTAATCTAAATTTGACTAAACAAACATTAATAATTAATCTAAGAATTAAACTGTGACAAACAAAAATTAGAGAACTACTTGCTAATAAAAATAAAGTTACATTTAAAATTTAATGTAAACTAAATATCTATGAAATAAACTAAGTGAAAAAATTAATCTAAGATTATATGATAATTAACAAATTAAAGTAAGAAAAGACTAATCTAAGACTAAGTAAACTGATCTAAAAGAAATTAATAACATAGAAACAAAACAAAAGTAAATAAATAAATAGAACAAATGAAAACTATAAGGACTCACCTCATAAATTTAATAAATGAGAGATTTTTTGAGAAAAGTGTATTATCAAAACTTTTTATAATCAACTCTTCGAAAGAACAATCACTATACATATGGCAGTCTAAAAAATTATCATAAAGTATGATGTATTCATCATTATTCAGGCAAAGTATTATGATTTCTACATATATAACTATGTATTTGTAATCATCAAATAGATTAATAACTACAAACTTTAGATAATCAATTATAAATCAATAAGAAATTTGGATATACTTATGTTTATCAATTAATTTACATCACTGCCAGATAATGTGTTATTTTATTTATCTGTAAGTAATGATCCATCACAAAGATATTTTGTGGAAATAAATGTAATATGAAAAATTGAAATCAAAGAGATATTAAATCTATGTATATTTTCTCAAGATAAAAACTTTCAAGAATAACTATTAAAAACAATACTACCTTCAAACATAGAAACCAAATTTCACTTGACAAAACTGTCTCAAATATTACTTGTATTTTATTTCTCTGATTCTAAATATTAAATATAACCAAAACCATATTTTTAAATTAAGTATGAAAACATAGGTTTTTATTGATTTGTATAGTTCAAACCCAAGAAATATCTTCAAAATTTGAAACAAAAAAAATCATCATTTATTCCTTCTAAACTTCCTTATATGCATGGTATCGTTTGAGAAAAGAAAAGAAAAAATAAAATCTAAGACCAAACTAAACAAAGTAGACTAATTATTTATTTGTGTAAATGTTTGAAACCAAACCAAACTAATAGAAAAAATAAATGTTTTATTTTCAAGTTATTGAGAAATATCAAAAAATAATAGAAAGTCCACAACATACTAACTCTTACTTTTGTTTCAAAAAATATCATCCTGGATAATCTTCAAAATTACCTGCATGTAAATAATCAACTCAAAGAAGTAAAACACAAACCAAGTATTTAAAAAATTACATTATTGCTTGCTTATCTTTTAAAAGACCCTTTCCATTTCAACCCAAAATATATGCAAACTAAATGGATGCTAAACCTTACATGCAACTATACAAACCATAAAAGTGATCTCAAAATGAAGTTGCACTGATTTATTAAAGCAAATGAACTTTTTGAAGAAAAAACTTTCTACCTACTCATGCATGAATACCAAAACTTACATTTATCAAAAATAATTCACAGTGAAATAAATTTAGACTATACCAACCATTATTCTTAGCAAACAAGTAGCTATCAATTTGAACTCAATTTTTTTAAAAAAATAACCAAATATTATCTTACTTGTAAACAAAACTGGTAGCTTCTCTTTTCAAACCAATAAAAGCCTTTGAAATGTGCTTTAAAATTATAGTACACAAAGCAAAACCAAAAATGATAATCAAACAAAACATACAGCATGAGATATCCTTATAATGTCATCAAACATTCATTTCATATATCACCATAAAGATTCATAGATTTTAAAGAGAAATGACATGCAAAAGAACCCAAAAAACATTTATCAATGAGCATGCATATTCCTTTGACAAAAGAATAGAAAAAATAAATGAACTGAAAGGTCATACCTACCAACAAATCTCAATAATCAAACATTGAGTTTCATGAGATTAAACCTAAAAATATTCTTCTTTTTAAAAAATCTAAATTTTTAAAGTTCAAGTTCCACTAGAGCTTAGTTCCAAAATGGTTCATGAAAGTAACTACACATATTATGCTAACTTCCCTCATAATCCTCCACATTGAATTCAACCAAATTGATGTGTCCTCCAAGTTTGGTAAGCCAAAAAAGGTTTGTTTAAAAATCAATAACTAGTAATATTAAAACTTGTATTTAGTAACAAACTTTCTAATTACTAAGCAAAATGAAAACTGCCACCTTCATTCCATAATTATCCACTATATTTTTTGCCATGTTATTGATGCCCAAAACAAAGACAAGTAAATTTTAAATAAATGATAAGGATTTAGCATATCAACTATTAAAAATATAACATGCCTTAAAATTTAATTTGAAATCTTCAAATTAATATTATCTCAAACCCGAAAGACATCACAACTTAAAACCACTTCAATACTATGCTTAGGAAATAACAATCATGTGTTCTTTAAACATGATAAACATTATCAAATAATACCCTTTGATTACCATTCCATGATTGAACTTTCTGACATAAACATTTTCCAAGAGTGTGTACCATGTCATTCCAAAAAACTATGACTATGCAAATTGAAAGGTTGCAAACTAGAGCCAATGAGGAATCATAACTTTAACCATTATAATCTAATAGCCATGACATTCAAACACAAATTTAAATTCAAAAAGAGAAGCTTTGAACTATTTTAAAAATGTGTATGGGCAAATGATAACATTTATATTCAAAATCACGTCTAGACTTAGGTTTAGACTTTGGAGTTATGATATTATAATAAGAGAACATTATAATAATAATCATAATTAAACAAAGATAAAACATAAACCAAATGACACAAAATGACAAATGATAATAATGAATCTTAAATCTGAGTTTATCAAATAATGTCACTATCATTATATAAACAACACCATTTCAAGATACTTATGACTTTTTGTGATTATTTTTAGATATCGATTGCAACCTTGCTACCATAGAGAGAGTAATCATTTACAACAAATTGATCAAGAATTGATATGGGTTATCTAATTCACTTAAATTATAATTATGAGTGTTTATCTGAAATAAACTAGCATAGTCATACATCACATTCAATCACATGTACATAAGAAATGATTTCCAAATGTTTTAAAACAAGTTGGCACCCATCAATGTAGTTTTAAGTGTTATGGCACAAGTCATCATATGAGAGAAACTATATAATTTTCAAGTTTTATAGAGGTGGACTAAAATTTGTCATACCAAGTTTACCAATTTATCTCATTATTTTGTGGATTCTACATGATTTATTTAATTTAAATTAATAATAAAAGATATACTAAGGATATCTACCATTTGAAAATATAAAATAATAATTCAGGTCTATCTAGGTGGCCATATATTGTAAATAAGTATAATAAAACTATATGAAAATAAGCAATGGAAAATATGAAAAGAAAAAGTGATGGAATAGTCACCCTTGATGATAAATTATTAATTTTGAAAGTGACTATGGACTATGTAGAGTTGTATCTACCTCTGTGTGAAATATGAGCTTTTAAAATGACACCTACTACCTAAATGATAATTTTGCCTAAAGTAGAATTAACACTTCCTATCTATGACTAATTAATATGTCCACCTATACCAAATATGTATTGTAAACTATTTTAATAGATGTAATTTTTGTTACACATTTACCTTAGGATTTTTTATAGTCCTTTGATTGCACTTCTCAATAATCATAGGCAAAAAGTATGAAATGCAATCTTCTTCTTCTCTTGACTTAGCTTGCCACCAAATCACAATAAAACCAAGTTATGGGTTGGGAAACTTCAAATTAATTACATCTACATATCCCAAAATATGAAATTTGACCCCACATAGATCTTGTGTAGAGTAAATAGAATCTTGAGGAAGGGTTTAGACCTCCTCTTCTCGAGATGGAGATGCAATGTTTATATGCACATTCACCTAAAAATTATTTTGATATAAGAGGTTAATGTCCTAAAAGGTTTAAGTATTGATATGTATGACTATAATTCAAGTATAGCAATGGATATAGAAAGTTTATGCAAAATTAAAGGTGGAGTATGACTCACTAGTTCACACAATCTTCTTTCATATTTGATACTTACTTAGAGTAATGGCTGGATATGACTTGTTATAAATAGGATGCTCTAGGACATGACACACACTAAATTAGACCTTATAAAATAGTTATAATAAAATATCAAATCAAAATAAATATGGCTAGAGGCTAAAAGGCCCACACAAAGGTGACATATAGAATTGATAGTTCTAACAATTCTACCAAGGTGGGATAAGCAGGGTCGATAATTCCATCCCAAGTGAAACAAAGGTGAGAGGCATGAGAAGTAACATAGATATATGTGTAATTTAGGATCAAGGATGAACATGAAGGATTTAGTGAAGTGTCAGATGTATTTAAAAGGCTTAAGGGCCAAATAGAAGTTAGTGTGGGGTAGGCGAAGTCCTAGACACAACCAATTATATACAAGTAGAGAAAGTATAGAAAAATAGGGGGAAACACTATAGAATAGGGTTATGTACCAAAATTAGCTTTATAAACAATGTCAACATCTTGAGTGTAAATGCAAGTAAATTTGAATGCATACATGTAGATTAATGAATTTACAATTTGAAAATAATGTAATTGTAAGTACCCAATTTTGACATGATACAACATTCATGTCCATTTCAATGTTAGTACCTCTCCAAAGCTTAAAAGTCTGCATCATCTCATATTTATAACCTTGCCTTCTATATTTTGAGACTTTCCATATTTTTTCTTTTAGCCTCCATTTTCCTAACATGAGAATGATTCATTTTTGAAACTTGACCCTTGACCTATGTTTAGGCCTATATCAAAACTATCATCAGTCTGTATGAAGTAATTATTTAATAAACGAAGGTTGTATGGGTATTTATAGGGTTAGGCTTGGAAGAATAAATGTTACACATGCCCTATCCCTTCACTTCCTTATTCCAACCTCCTTAGTTGAACTTAGACCTCTCATTTATCCTTGTATAACCTATTTATCCATTTTTTCTTACCTTTTATATGGCTATAAAACCATATTTTTGTAACTCATTTTTTGCATGATATCAACACACAACCTATATTTTGTTATCCTTCCACTTTATAATTAGTTTTTATTTCTAGTTTGTGGAGCATTTGCCTTGAGGTGGTTTCTAATGAGATTGAGTGCTAATACCATTTTGAGATTTATGCTCTATGGACGTTTCAAAATCTTTACACCCTTTGTTTTGACATATAGCTAATGACAAGTTAAAGGTTCCCTTTATTATTTTTTAGTTTAAATTTGAGTAAGTTCTATGTTTCAATTTATTAGTAATTTTCATCATATAAGTGCACTTCATTTTATTTGTGATCAAGAGTTGTTTTTACACCCCACTATTATAGGTGTATTTTTCTAGCCATTATATGTTTATCTAAGGTGTGAGTGAATCATCTCCATTACTTCTAGCTTTGAATAGCTTACAACCTCACATTCATCTTGTTCTACATGTATCCAAAGTTATTGTTTTGTTTGTATTGTGTAGTGTTTATTAAAGTTATATGCATTTTAGGGTATCTAAAGTTTCACCTCTTTATGTATTAATTCATTAGTTTAATAGCTTATTGTTTAGTATTCCTATCTATCTTGTTTCAGTCATCATTTTTTTTTATCCACAGTCTGCTAAAACATGGAAACAATCCTAGGCTATGGGTGGCCTAATCAGTAGATTGAATCTCTAGATTATAAGGGCTCGCTCCCTTTGGTATATCAATTAAGATCTCTACTATATTCTACACACTATCGAGAAAAGGGAAGAAAGAAAATTGAAGGAAAAATCCTATCTAATGATGGTGATACACCTGTATTTTGGTTCATCCACTCAATTTGAGCTCCTATAAACACTAATTAGATAAGAAAAAGACTAAAATTTTAACTCCAATTGACTCCTATGTATCAATATTTCATGAAAAGGTTCTATCTAGTGATCAAATCTTGAGGGAAATGAGGGAATATGCCTAATTCAAGGCACTAACTAGCCACTTACATCCACTGTAACTTCAGCCAAAAGACATCAAACATAAAACATGACCTACATAATCTAATCAACTAGTAAATAAGTAAGAATTAGGACTTGATAAGGAAGAAAAATTCTATCACATATGCAAATCACTGACATAAATACACTATACCAACATCCTAGAATCTAAAAATAATCCTTCTATTTTTATAAAAAGGTTAAAAAACTCAAATTTTGGTAGAGATTGATCTTGGAAAAAGAGGGATCCTTAAAATGGATAAAACAATTCAACTTATATAGAAAAACATACAAAAGCCAAGAGATTGGTGCTGAAAATAGAAGAGGAGATCAACTCCCACATCACGCCAAGTCCAACTTTAGCTATCAAAAGATAAAAAAACCTTCTAATAATATCCTTTTGTCTTATGTCTTTCACAAAACTCTCTTTGGCATTGGAAAAGGATGGTGAGCCCATTTCATAATCATTATTTAGAATAAAAATTAAATTATTCAAAATTAAATAAACATGCATGGATATTTGGTAATTCAAATCTCTCCATGCATGATGCTACACCAATATTCAAAGAGAAACTCCACTTGATACATTTGGAAGCTGAGTCAAAAAAAGAGAGAGTCCTTATTTGCATGAAAATTAAGGAAGATACATGATAAGATTCATCTAGTCAACTCCAAGTAACTCCATGTTAACTCCTTGAACAACCATCCAATGCTAAACTGCTTGAACCCTTCATGCATTCAAATCTCCCTTTTGGAATTGAGAGAATCATGCTTGAAGGTAGTTGCATGTCTTTTCCAAGTTTGAATAATTTGATTATTTCATTAAAAAACTTGATGTGCTCCTTAATGTAATCTAATCTTACTTAGGCCACTTTGTATACTCTGAATATGAGCTATAAATCATGTCATCAAAGTCAAAAGGGGAAGTCCTCATTATCTTCTACTGATTGGCTCTTGAAATCCCACAAGTTGGATGTGCTTATGCCACTTGTCCCTGACTAATTGGTCCTTTATATTTGCATTGGTTAAATTTATATTTCCTTTACCCTTCTCTATTTTGGCCAATTATTGTGGGCTTTTTGTTCGAGCTCTTTGTAAAGCCCTCCTCGTAGCTTTTATTTCTTTCAGCCTTTTCTTTAGATAAAATGTCCATATATTCACTCTTATAATTTTCTTTCTTTTGGGTAATTTTCTTGAAAGAATTGTTTCTTTCTTTCCTTTAGACTTTCCCTTCAGACAATTTGTCTGAAGCTTTTCTCTTTATGCACTTTTTCTTCGAACAATTTGTCCGAAGGAATTCCTATCCTCAGACTTTTGTAAATTATCCTTCAAAATTTTGAAATGGTCTTTCAGGAAAATTGAAATGACCATTTGGAAAAATTGAAAGTGTACCTTAAAAAAAAATGGAATGGTCCTCTTACCCTATAGAAGAATCAAAATGAACCTTTTTGTCTTTGGAAAGACCCTTCAGATCTTTTGAAACTACCCTCTTGGAGAATTTCTTCAAAATTTTTTCCTGATGAAAAAAACCCTTAGGGAAAGTGTCAAGTGTCTTTCAAATTTTTTGTAATGGTCCCCTTTGTCTTTAAAAAAGCCTTTTTTCAAAGGGTAGATACCCTTTAGCTTTTCTGAAATGCACTGTTCAGAAGTTTGAAAAGTCCTTTCAAATTTATGCAATAAACCCTTTGGCAAAATTGGAAGTATCCCTTCAAAAAAATGGAATGGTCCTCTTTCCCTTTAGAAAATTTGTAAAGGACTTTTTTGAAGGAAAAGAACCCTTCAGAGAAGTTGTAAAGGACCTTTTCAACTTTTTAACAAGGACCATTTCTTGCAAAAAGTACCTTTCATAAAAATTGGAATGGTCCTCTCTGAAAAAATGAACCCTTAAGATTTTGTGAAAATGGAATTTCCTGAAGGAAAAGAGCCCTTTATACTTTTTGAAAGTGTCTTTTCTAAAGGAAAAGAAACCCTTTAGAATTCTTGAAAGAACCTTGTTTGCTGAAAATAACACTTTGGCAATCTTGAAATGAACTTTTTTGAAGAAAAATGAACCCTTCAAAAGAAATGTAAATGTCCCTTGGCTATTGAAAATAACCCTTTATATTTTGTGAAAATGAACTTTCCCAAAGGAAAAGAGCCCTTCAGGATTTTTGAAAGTGTCTTTCCAAAATTTTGAGCTGGTCCCTTCTTTGGAAAAGTTGAAAAGGCCTTTCAAGATTTTTGAAAATGTCAATTCCTTCAAACTTTTAGAAAAACCTAATTCCTTTAGATTTATTGAAGATGACCACTTCAGGAAAATTGCAAAGACCAATTCCTAACACTGAGACAAAAGGCATGGTTATACAAGTTTTGAATGATAAGGGTTATAATTTGACCTGTGGGGTCAAAATTGTCAACGTTTTGGTGAATCAACTGGGAAGCATGCCTACTATGCTTGAGAACTCAGACCATATACATGATATTTGAACTCATAAAATAATGGAAAATCTAGTCCATGATTGCAAATTCTCTTTTGACCTAAAAAAGACAACCTTATTCTCCAAAATAAGAAGGGAAACACACAAAATAGGAAAACTAACTAAACAAAGCAAATGTACAAACAAATCACTTATTTAGGGAAAAAATAACTAAACTAATGTGCTTGAACAATATTTGAATGAAAAAAACAAACTATGTACAAGGAACCTTACTCTTCAATATCAATGTTTTAAATGTATCCCATTGACTGGGATTGGAAGCGCTTCACCATCTATCTTTGCAAGTTGGAAGGCATTGTGGGATTTGTAGCTAGAGATTGTGTATGAGCCACTCCAAAGGGAACCATAATTTATGTGCCTTCTTGGTTTAGCTCTATCCTCATCCCACTTGAGGACCAAATCTCCTTCTTTGAAAATTCATGAAGAAGCTCCTTTGTCAAAAGCTCTCTTCACTTGTGCTTGATGAATTTCCATGGCTAGCATGGACTAATTTCTTACCTCTTCCAACTCAAAAATATCAGCATACTTGATCTCCATACGCTCATTCTATAACAATTCAAGCTAATGCATTAATTCTAAATCAATAAATTCAAGAGAAATGGGTAACCTTGATTCTTTACCACATACTAGCTTGTATGGAGAGTTGGCTATTGATCTTTTGTAGGCGATCTTATCAACCCAAAGAGATGAATTCAAATTGAGATGCCATGAACTATGATTATCTTCAATGGTCCTTATGATCTTTAGTAGGTTTTTATTTATAAATTTGACAAAGCCATTACCTTATGGATAATAGTTTGATGAAGTTCTAAGATAAATCCCATGTTGGACAGACCATTGACTGAATAGAGTTTCCACAAAATCCATTACATTATCAAAAATAATAGTTGAAGGAACTCCAAATCTAGTAATCAAACCTTCATAGAAATCTAGAACATTGGTTTCATTTACTTCTTTCAATGCCACTACTTCTATCCAATGTGTGAAGTAATCTGTAGTAGTTAGAGTCCATTTATGTCTTGAACTTGAAGGAGGATTTATGAAACTAATAAAGTCTAATACCCATTGGACAAAAGTCTGATCCACCATAATTGGTTGAAGAGGTAAGGCTGCAATTTTTACTTTTCCTATAAACATAACACAATGTTTGCACTTTCTTACCCATGCATGGCAATCACTAAATATACTAGGCCAATAGTACCCACCTCTCATGATTTTAAGGGCTATAGTTATTATGAAAAAATATCCTCCACCATTTCCATCATGGAATTCTTCAAGCAATGTCTAAGTTTGGCTTGGATCTATATACCTTAGCAACATGCAATTGATATCTTTCTTGAACATAAGACCATCAATAAGCAAAAATGGAATTGATTGCAACTTAAAATATCTTATTTTTGAAATAATTAGATGAGAGGGATAAATACCATCTTGGAGATAGATTACCAAGTCATGAAACCAGTTGGAAGGTGAGGTATGTCTAGCTACAACCTCTTCATCATTTGATGCCAAAACAACCTCATTTATATCTTTGTTCAAAAGGAACTCCTTGATGCTTGGATGAGAAACCATTAGGTGTATCTTATTGTTAGACAACAAGTATTTAAACTTTTAAAGAGACCTTATAACTAAAATAACATGTTTTTCAACAAAATAATACCTTGTTTCATATTCTTCCAACCATTGACTAAATAAATCTATTGGCTACTCCAAAGCCTCATGATTTTGTTGTATAAGAATGCCTGAAATGGTGTCCCTATTGGCATATGTATACACAATGAAATACTTTGTGAAATCTAGATTTATAAGTGTAGGAACACTAGATATGGCCTTCTTACTTCTTAAAAACTTTTAACTCCTTTAGACCAACTGAAGCTCTAATTATTTTTTATCATGGCTGTAAGTGGCTTAGCTAAAATGGCAAAATCTAAAATATATCTCCTTATGAAGTTGATTTTCCCAATGAAGCTTTGCATATCCTTTTTGTGCTTAGGCAAGGAGAGTGAAAGAATGGAGTCTACCCTTTTAGAATATATGATTAAAACATACTTTGAAACCACATGTCCAAGGAGCTTACCTTCATGAACTAAGAAAACACACTTTTTAGGATTTAGAGATACCCCAAATTGCCTACACCTTTTGAACACTTGCTTGAGATGAACCATGTGATCCTCTGCACTCTTTTAAAACACTATTTTATCATCAAAATAAATAAGTACAAACATGTTAAGAAGGCCTTGAAATTCCATATCCATGGCTTTTTGAAAGGTTTCTCCAGCATTAGATAAACTGAATGGCATCTTTCTGTATGCAAATGTCCCCTGCTTGGTTGTGAAGGCTATCTTAAATTGGTCCTCTTCCTTGACAAAAATCTAATTTTAGCCATTATATCCATCCAACAAATAAAACCTCTCTAAATCTTCAACCATTTGTAAAATTTGTTCCATTGATGGCAATGGATAGTGATCTTTAAGTGAAACCCTATTCAAATCATGGAAGTCAACACACAATCTAATATCATCATTATTATTCCATACCAAAACAAGATTTACCACCCAAGTTGAGTACTTAATTAGAAATATAATAGATAATTCTATGAGATTGTGAAGCTCAACTCTCATCAAAGGCTCAAGCTTAGGATTAATGGGCCTTTGTCTTTGTCTCACCAGTTTAGTTTCAGCCTCTAACTCAATGGTGTGTTGAGCTAAAATTAGGTCAAATCCCTTAAGATCACTATATTTCCATGTAAATACATCAACAAAACTTGTGCATAACTCAATGAAATATTCTTTTTGTGAAGGAGTGCATACCTTACCCAACTTCAAAATATTACTATATGCAATCTCTACATTGGCATAATACTTATATTTTTTTGACAAGGATGACTTTTCCTTCCTTAACTCATCATTACCACTAAAAATATTCTCAAGTGTGACCAATTCCTTGGGAAAATTATTTGTTTTTAGTTACACAATCTGATCATTATATTGTTGCAGGTGCTTTGTTTAGTTTCTTGAAGAAAAATCAACCTCCTTTTGCAAGAATCTCATAATTTGATTATCATATTTCAAAACTTGCCAATTTTCATGATTATATATAATATAAGGCCTTACAAACACCTTTATATGTGACTAAATTTTTTCACTCTTTAAAATGCTAAATTGTGACCCAATGGCATCCAACCTATCTACATGTTTATTCTTGCCTCTTGGTATGCCTGAATGTTAAAAGCTTAAAAATCTTCAAGTAAGTCCCATATTATATGATTTTAAGATTTAAGCAATAATTTTTTTACATACATTTAAACCTTGTACTTGGTGAACTATAAGTTCACTATCACCAAAAACCTACAAGGTGTTGATGACTTCATCTTCCTAACCCACTGCAAACTGTGAACTAGTGCTTCATACTCAATAACATTCTTTGAAAAACCAAACTAAAATTTAATATAAGATAATTTTTTTTTATTTAATTGAGAAATTAACATCATTAAATCTCTATTACCATGTTTATTCCTTGATCCATTGAAGTATAATTGCCAAAAACCTTCACTAGATTCATCATCTTTAAGCATGACTGAAATTAACACATCATTCTCATGAAAGAAATACACACCAAGTCCTTATTATTCAATAAATTATAAGGATAATACTCATTCAAAGTTTAAGCCCACTCATCAATAAATTTTTTTGTAACTCCATCAAAAGGTGATCCATTTTCTACTTCACTAGTTTCTAACACATCATCTGAGATGATACAGTTATGTTAATAACAGTTGGCATATATGGATCCATATGGAAATGTGAAATATGTTAAGAATGAATCATTACATTGGTACCATACCTGGTTATAAACAAAAAATAATTCTAATAATTTTACAAATATCCCCCAATCTTTGAGGTGAAGTCCCTTGAAAGACACATAGCAAAGTAAGGAGGCAAGTCTACCACAACAACATCCTACTAAATAGTAACATTGAGAAAATCATGTAATGCCAATTTATGATATTTTATGATACATACCATATTTTTTGGTGACACATATATTTGAAATATCACCTTTAGTGTTTATCTCATAGATAAGGCTGAGCTTATCTGCAATCAGTTTAGGCATGACTATACTACTAGCTCCACTATCCACCATACAATTATGAACCAAAGTATCACCTAATATAAAAGAAAGGTATAAAGGAGGAGTTTTATTTATTTTTACCTCAGATATATAAACATTTTCCATCTTATTTACTTGCTATACTTGTTTCTTAGTTGGCTGGTTTGAATTAGTTAAGATAATACCTTCTTTCTCAACTAGTTTTGGAGACAATTTGAGAGTTGAAAGTTATTGAATGAGCATATGTTTTTATCCTAGGATGGAAAGAGAATCCCAAATAATAATAATAATATTATAATTCTTCATTTTATCCATTATACTAAATTGAGATCCACCAATCTTTGGTTGCACTTTCTGAAGCACTAGTTGCTCACAAACTAGAGGTATTCGATAAAATTTACTAACCTCTATATTATAATTTTTCTATGTTTTAGGGGCATAAATTTGTTTTTTTATACTCTTAGAAATAAAATTATGAGTAATTAAATCATTTATCACCTCCTACATCTCATCAATGGCTCTTCTTTTAGCTCTAGTTACAACTACAACTTGACCACTTGTATTGTTAGTTTCAAGACCCCAAGTAAAAGCAACATGATCATCCACTTACCAATTTACATTAATGGCATCAAGATGACCTTTAAAATTTTGATTTTCTCCTTTTGATGCCAAAATTATATCTTGGTATTGACCTCCTTGAAAATAAAAATCTTCTTGTGTCATTTGTGTCATAGTGATGTTTTGTGATACCAAGGCTTGGTTTTGAGCATCAATGAGATTTGAGACTGCCAACCTAAATATTGCATCAAGTTTTTCTAAGGTGGGGTGGGAATAATGGACTTTGAAGTGGAAGGAGAATTAGGATCAAGGGTATCATATGGTTTAGCTGGAGTTATGTTTCCTTGTGTTTGATAAGGTGGTCTATTCTCTCTGAAACCTTGATAAGGAGGCCTTTGATATTTGAAGGGTTGATAGGTGGTATAATTTTTTTGTTAATAGGGCTGATTAGATTGATATTATTGTATCTTGAGTTTCACTATTTCATTCCCAAAATATTGTAACAATAATTTTAACTCTCTTATCTCACTAGCTTGACTAGTAAGAGCTGTAATTTGAGCTTGAGGTGGTGGAATAGGAGCTAAGGATGGGATTTGAGAAATTTTATGGGTTGGTATGGACTTTATTTTTGGAAATATAGGAATTGGAGGTCTTGGAGAAAGCTTACTAGCTTATATCAAACTATTCTCTACTCTTATTTCAACTTCATAAGCATCTGGTAAGGTAGTACCAGCCATTGACTGTATCATCACAGTAATGTCAGAGTTAAGGGATTTTAAATAGTAAAAAAATGCATATTCAGGGGATGGCCTAATCAACATAGGTATTCTAGTCCATTTATTTTGGAATATAAATTTAAAATCAAACATGAACTCATGAGGATCTATGTTTATGGCAGTTAATTTCTCAACTAAAGATAGGTGATCAGATTTGTCCTCAAATTGCTTGACTAAGGTTGCACCCAATTCATCCCAAGTATAAATGGAGTTTAGTGATATGTTTTTATACCATTTCAATGATTTTAATTTGAAAGAAATAACAAGAAATATAATAGCAACATTATCCTCAACAACATTATGGATTGAACATAGATTTAACTACATCTTGGATATGTTCAATAAGGGTTGTTTGATTTTATCCTAAGAATAATGGGATAATTTTGAGAGTAGACAAAAGAATGTCATGAAATTGGGCTAGATTTAATAGAATACCTCTATTGAATGGAACAAACACTTGGTTTTTGATGGCCATTTAGATAGTGGGGAATATAGTGCCTAGAACAATAGGATAACCTGGGAAAAATATTTATTTTGGGGATATGGATTTTCCCTTCTAAAACTTGATCTTTTATATGATATAAATTTAAAAGGAATACCTTTAATAGCTGACCTTGTGGTAAACTTTAGCATGAAAATATTTCCTGAATGGTGCTATAAACCTTGCAACCTAAAGAATATTTATTTTGTGATGAAGATGAATATTCTCATCTACTGCAACAACTTCTCCTTAGCTTCAAACTTATTTAGATATGCAAAGAATTTATTTGATGTTCCACTAAGCATGAGAAAAACTATTGTAAATTAGACTCATACTATTATGAAGGTCATTTTAAGCCTTCATAATCTATTGAAACATGGAAATAATCCTAGGTTGTGGGTGGCCTAATCGGTAGATTGAATCTCTAGATTCTAAGGGCTATCTCCATTTGGTGTATCAATTAGGATCTCTACTATATGTTACAAACTACCAGGAAAAAGGAAGAAAGAAAATTGAAGGAAAAATCCTATCTAATGATGGTGATACACCTATATTTTGGTTCCTCCACTCAATTTGAGATCCTAAAAATATTGATTAGATAAGAAAAATATTGAACTTTCAACTCTAATTGACTCCAATGCATCAATATTTCATGAAAAGGTTCTATCTAGTGATCAAATATTGAAGAAAATGAGGGAATAGGCTTGATTCAAGACACTAACTATCTAATTACATCTATTGTAACTTCATCCAAAAGACATCAACCATAGAACATGACCTACATAATCTAATCAACTAGTAAATAGGTAAGAATTAGGAATTGACAAGGAAGAAAAATTCTATCACATATGCAAATCATTGACATAAATACACTATATCAACATCTTGCAATCTAAAAATAGTCCTTCTATTTATCTAAAAGGGTTCAAATATTCAAATTTTGGTAGAGACTAATCTTGCCAAAAGAGGGATCCTTCAAATGGCTAGAAAAACTAATTTATATAGAAAAACATACAAAAGCCAAGAGATTAGTGCTGAAAATAGAAGAGGAGATCAACTCCCACATCACCTGAAGTCCAAATTCAGTTATCAAAAGATAACAAAGCCTTCTAATAATACCCTTTTATCTTATGTCTTGCATGAAAATATCTTTGGCATTGGAAAAGGATGGTGAACCCATTTCATAATCATTATTTAGAATAAACATTAAATTATTCAAAATTTATTAAACATGCATGGATATTTGGTAATTTAATTCTCTCCATGCATGATGCTACACCAATATTCAAAGAGAAACTCCACTTGATACATTTGGAAGCTGAGTCAAAACAAGAGAGAGTCGTTCTTTGCATGGAAAACAAAGAAGATGCATGATAAACTTCATTTAGTCTACTCCAAGTAACTCCATGTTAACTCCTTAAAAAAGCATCCAATGATAAAATAATTGAGCCCTTCATGAATTTAAGTCTCCCTTTTATAACTAAGAGAATCATGCTTGAAGGTAGCTGCATGTCTTTTCTAAGTCTGAATAATTTGATTATTACATTAAAAAACTTGCATGCTCCTTACTGTAGTCTAATCTTGCTTGGGCCACTTCACATGCTCTGAATGTGAGCTGTAGATCATGTGATCAGAGTCAAAAGGGGAAGTATTCATTGTCTTCTACTAATTAGCTATTGAAATCCCACTGGTTGAATGTGCTTATGCCACTGTCCCCAACTAACTATTCCTTTAGATCTGTACTGGGTAACATTATATTTCCATTACCTTTCTCTATTTTGGCCAATTATTGTGGGATATTTATCCAAGATATTTGTAAAGTCCTCTTGGATTTTCTTTCTTTTAGCCTTTTCTTCAAATAAAATGTCCATGACTTCACTCTTGGAGTTTTATTTCTTTCAGGCAATTTGCTTGAAAGAATTATTTCTTTTAGGCAATTTGCTTGAATGAATTATTTCTTTCTTTCCTTCAAACTTTCCTTTCAAACAATTTGTCTAAATCTTTTCTCTTTATGTACTTTTCCTTCAGATAATTTGTCTGAAGGAATTCCTATCCTTAGACTTTTCTAAATTATCCTTCAGAATTTTGAAATGGTCCTTCAAAATAATTGAAATGACCCTTCAAAAAAATTGAAAATGTACCTTCATAAAAATTGGAATGGTCCTCTTACCCTACAAAAGTATCTAAATGGACATTTTTTCCTTTGGTAAGACCCTTTGGATATTTTGAAACTGCCCTCTTGGATAATTTCTTCAAATTTTTTTCTCGATGAAAAATACCCTTTGGGAAAGTGTCAAGTGTCTTTCAAAATTTTTGTAATGGTCCCCTTTGTCTTTAAAAATGCCTTTTTCTAAAGGGTAGATACCTTTCAGATTTTATAAAATGCACCATTCAGAAGTTTGAAAAGTCCTTTTGGATTTTTGCAATAGACCCTTCAACAAAATTGGAAGTATCCCTTCAAAAAAAATGGAATGGTCCTCTTGCCCTTTGAAAAAGTTGTAAAGTAATTTTTCAAAGGAAAATAACCCTTTAAAAAAGTTGTAAAGGACCTTTTAGAATTTTTAACAAGGACCATTTCTTATAAAAAGTACCTTTTATAAAAATTGGAATGGTCCTCTCCAAAAAAATGAACCCTTCAGATTTTGTGAAAATGGACTTTCCCAAAGGAAAAGATCCCTTCAGACTTTTTGAAAGTGTCTTTTTGAAATTTTAAAATGGCCCCTTCTTTGGAAAAGTTGAAAATGCCCTTTGGGATTTTTGAAAATGTCAATTCTTGTAGACTTTTGGAAAATACCAATTCATTCAGATTTATTAAAGATGACCCCTTCAGGAAAATTTCAAAGACCAATTCCTAACACTTAGACACCAGGCATGGTTATGCAAGTTTAAAATGATAAAGGTTTCAATTTGACCTATGGGGTCAAAATTGTCAATAGTTAGTTCACCATGCCAAATCATTTTAAGTGCATTTCTAGCTCATGTGTTGTAGTGTTTAGTTTATGGTGCTTCCCAAAATTGATTTTGTGGTGTTTTTTAATTATTTATTACTCCCTATTTTAGTCAATTCAAGCCTTGTGTATGATTCTTGGTAAATTGAATTTGGCATATGAATATTAGCATCTTCAATAATTAATCTTATATTGAAAATACCAAAAAGTGATAATTTAGTATTAAAAACTTGTATTAGATTTAATCATAATTATCATTAAAAAAACTTTAAACCTTAAAATTAAATAAAAAATTCTATGTTATATGTTATCTTTCATTTATAAGTAATTTCATCCAGGTTACTTTTTTTACATGATTTACTTTTGGAATTAATAGTTTGCTTGGAATTATCCTTATTATCATCATCTTCACCCTCCTTTGCTCACTTTTGATGATGTTATTTGGGTGAGTCCAACCTAGACATGTAAGAGCATTATTTAGAGTAGTTGTACCTAACCCAAATATTTAATTTCAAATAAACATTGATCAAGATCTATATAGCATTATATTTATCACCACTCCCTCACCCCAATAGATAATCCTCAATTAGACATCCTGAACTATCACCTAGAATCCAATGGTGATTATTGTGCTCAACACACCCAAATCCCATCACTTGCTCCCATCAAACCCATATTGGGCCAAACCTTACCAATTCAATTCATACCCATTCACCATAGATTTATTAAAATACCAATAAATATTTAAATACAAAATTAACCACATTTACCTAACCCCAACCCTTGATCTCTATCTCTAACTTTTTCATTTTTTTGGCTATCTTGACCTGAACCTGGGAAGTCAAATGCATAAGAATTACATGCTTTTTCCTTGCATATAAATTCTAATAAACCCAAAATGAAGTATTATTCATTACATTTTCTTATTTTCCTTTCTTTCTTACATCTCTTCCACTTTTTTACTAGGGTGTTCCCACACTTTTCGAACATGCAAGGATCAAAGAGACCCTTAGGCCTAGCCACTTTCACCAAATTTAGGTAGGCCCCAGATCAAGTCTTTATGGATGATTGGGCTTAGGCCACCTCTCAAGCTAAGGTTTATCATCAATCCATGGATATGGACATCCCATCCTATTTCACCTTCTATAAGGGGAGTGGTATCCTAGAGAAAATTCACATATTGGCCAATGACTCCTTCATCCCTCATAATAATCACAATTATAAAAACATAACTTTATGATTTTTTTTAAAGGGGGGCTTACCATCTTATTATTTTTATGACAATCAATTTCAAAAAACTAAATTTGAGGGAGAGTCCAAACTTGAACAATACAATGAAAATGATTAGATAAATGGAATAATATCTTGCCTACATGAAAATTATCCATTAGGCCAACTTTATCAACACCAATCCAAACCCACTCCTTGATGACAGGTCATAACTGAAATATTCTATCATGGCTTTAAATCCACCCCAACCACCACATCAAGGCCACTTAGTTCAAACCTCTTTCCAAACTAGAAAAAAACCAAACCAAACCAACTCAACACCATCTTAGGTCAATAATGTTGCTAATGTGCTTATTTCCACCCTCATAGATTACATCCATGATGTAGATGATAATCAAACTACCTTTCACCATGAATATTAAACTCACAAGAATGTGCCACAATTATCACATCCCCATATATAAGGTTATGAATCACCCCAATAAATTCAATAATCTTCCTTCTATCTTGGTCATATGAACATGCTAGGAGAGTCTTCTAATATCCCTAATATCAATTACAGGTGTACCAATTCAACACCCAACAAATAGGTTCTAGATAATGTCCACATGTAATTGAAGCTGGTTATAATGAGAATTATTTTTCTCATTTCATGAATTAACTACCCTCTTTGGTGTAAGATCACTTTGCTTTGGATGGACCATATAAAAATCTTGATTATACTTTACTCTCATGTCTAATTTATTCAACCCTCTCACTATTACTTTGGCCAAAACACTTACCTAGAATATTCTGAGGAGCCACTCAATATGGTTATGAGAAGCTTTACTTTATTGCACCCTCTACCCACACCTTCTATATATAAGGGAGAGGGAGACCCTAATGGTCATATTGAGGCCTATTACATAACTATAAGGCAACTCCTCCCTTGGGATGTTTTTATGACTAAAATACTCCCCAAGAGCTTGGAGAGGAATTCAATAGACTGGTATTCTCACCTACTTGAAGGATTAATCCATTTATTTAAGGAAATCAACTCAAAATTTTTGAAATATTTTAATATGAATAAGATTATTTACACTCTCATCTAAGAGATATTACACATCAAATAATAACCTAATGATTTCACTTCCCATTTTGTCACAATATGGTGCTAAGTTCTATATTCTTCATCCAGTGCTTTTTATATGGATCACCTAGAGTTTTAATTTTCTTACTCCCTCAATAAATAAACCTAGGAAGATGTGTAAAGTTTCCTATATAAATCATATAAATAAACCCTATATAGTTCCTTTTGGATAGATAAAGTAGCCATTAATAGTAGGCATAAGACTTATTAGCCTAATGGGAAAATTTCCATTCCCAACAACTAAAAAAACTAGAATAATGGGAGTTATCATAATAATAATCTAGGTAATTGTAAAGAAATAATTGATGGAGTTATACATAACAATAAACCCAATCACAATAATCAACCTAATAATAATGGATATGGTAATGATGAACCTAAACTAATGAATAATTGTCACACCATAAATTCCCTCAATTTATAAAGGCCTAACTATCAAAACCAAGATCATAATCAAAATCAACAATAGTTTCAAAATTGAAACTAAAGCCAAGGATGAAATCACAATCAAAATAAGTATTAAGGTAAAAATTAATATCAATGTAATTTTCAAAAAAATGATCAAAATAGAAGACCACATGATCCCTAAAAATATTGTTTCTTACATAAAATGGTGGGTCATGACACATAATCCTATATAGAGTACAAAACATTTATCCACAAACTATTAAAGGATCATCGATAGTTATTCATTGATATGTTCTTTTAAACTTCACCTAATAAGCCTCCAAAAAATAGACCAAGATTCGTTTCCCCTCAAAATACTAATTTGGGAATTTATAGAAATCCATTTCTAGATCATCAATAAGAAGGATACACTTCCCTTTGTGATCATGTCATGCCACAATGTTATAACATCGCACCTACTTAGTTTGTGACCTTTACCAAAGCTTTAACCTCTGAAACTACGAACATGGCCCTTTTCCTTGGCCAATAAAGAAAAACTAAGTTGATAGGATTAGTAGAGCTTGACACTGATGAAGTAATTATTACTACCTATAACTTGAATTATATTTTTCAACCTACCCAAGCTTCTTTTTAAGTAATGACTATAAGAGATCCTAGACCTGTTAGAGCCTATGATTTGATTATGGATCTCACTAATACCTTTTGTTGTATCTGATTCTTATATTTTTTAAAGAAATCTAATGCACATCAAATAACACTATTATAAGTCATAGATCTTGAATATTTGGCCAATGTTATGCCTCCTCCCAAGGCTCGAATTAATCATATTGATGTTGATGTTTATCCACCTAGTCAAGGTTAAAGAGACACATGTTTATTATTTGACATGAAGAAGTTTCCCTCCAAGGTTGAGATATTTTATAGAGGATATCTAGTTATTCATTTCTGATTTTAGATCTATAATAATTATGTTAAAAGAGCCATGGTTGATGTTGGGGAAATAATGAATATTTCCCCCATTTTTCCTATAATGCATGGGTTATGGTGAGACCAAATACATGCAACTATAAATACCCTTTGAGGGAATGATATTATTAAGTCAACTTCCATTGGGAAGATAATTCTGATTATTATTCTAGGGCCTAAAACTATTCCCATTGAGTTATAAATTATAGACAAGGAGACCAACTATAACATGATCTTAAGGAGGCCTTGGATCTATTAGATGAATGACATCCTATTTATTTTATGAAATCCAATACTTACATTTTTGTAAAGTTTTTATGGCTTAGGTTTAACCTAAATGTTTTGATATTCATCAAGGTAACATCAAAATGAACTTTGGGTTGGACAAAAACTATCAGTTCCTATCCAATCAAGTGATCAAGCTCCATCCTCCTAAATAACCTCCAAAAGATCCACCCAAGGACCCCATGGGTACAACCAAGTGGGTGGTGAAGGTTATTGTTGAACTACCCAAATCACCACCTCTAATAAAACATGAGGAATAAATTTTAGCAGTGAATTCCATCTCCACTCACACTACATCTCTCAAATTAGAGATACTAGAGAAAGATGAACTCCTATTTATCCTATTTAATATTTATTATACCAAGACCTACTATCTTAAGGAACTTGATACCATTTCCATCCCAAACCTAATTTATATTGATCATGTGAACACTAATAATGAGAATCTATGTATCTAAGAGGATAAGGTCTCAGAGCCTTATTTAGATCCTTGAAGACTACATGACTGGTGTGTGTATGGTATATATCTATGAGGTCAAAGAAGTAAATTTTTCTTTGTCTATGAAGTGACCTTTAATGATAATTTATAGACCTTTCAATTCAATAGGGTTAAGTGTCATCTTGGTGTGAGTGTATGTTTTAATTTAACTTCTCTATAGAGTCATATCATGCCTTTTTCCCTTTAAGCTAGACTTTTTATCCACCAAAAATATGGTTGAGTATGAATATCTATTGATGGGTTAAGTTGATGATAAAAGGCTCAAAATCCAAAACAACAAATCCTTTAAAAACTCTAAACTTTTGTCAATCAAGTATTTGACATCCATGAGACTAGATACAAAAAACCCAAACATAATCAAGACTCCATTTTATTTATGGTAAATGACTTTGATTTATTTTATATTGAGTCTATTCTCTAAGAGAAGAACCAATTAAAGAAATTCATATCTTCTTCATTATATATGCTCAATCCACATGTTTAGATTTCAAAAACTAATTTCATATTTTTAGTGAGGATAAAGTCTCTATTTAATCCCTAACAAGTACTTATTATCCTAGTTTACGTGAAGAATAAGGATAATCCCATCACTTTGGACTTGGCCGAGTACAATGAAACCATTATTGGTTTTCTCCATGCTTATTATGACCTCCAAAAGGAGCATCACAAAAGGGGTTTTCTTTTACTTCCTCATCCTTTTGGTTATTTATACAATGAATAAATATTTGATGTTTAGTAAAAGATAGTTGTATCTCCCCCATGCCCACCTCAGTTTGAGGAAGGGCATGCTTCTCTCATGGAAGATATCATTGAGATCAACATTGGTACTAATGAAAACCATGTATTATCAAGTTAGGTGTCAATTTTACCAAAGCAGAGGTTCAATCCTATACTAAACTTTTCAAAGTGTTTTTTGACTAATTCACCTATAAGTACTTTGACATGCCTTAGCTATATCATTATATTATAGTTGCATAATTTGGTTAATCAACCTGATACTAATCCTATCAAATTTTTGGGGACCTATCAAGACCAAAGTGACTTTGATGGTAAAGGATGTGGTCATTAGGATTATTAAAGTTGACTTCATTAAGGAAATGAATTATTCAATGTGAATTTATAATATTATCCCTATTCTCAAGAAGAATAATAGAATTAGGATATACCTAAAATTTAGAGATATTAATAAAGCATGTCTAAAAGATGGTTTCCATTTATCCTCAATTGATGCCATTTATGAAGCCAAAACTAATTATGAGATATTGTCTTTGATGGAATAATTTTATAGATACAACCAAATCTAGATCTTAGAGGAGGATCATAGCAAAATAACCTTGACCAATCCTTGGAGAAATATTTTGATATGTTCTCATGCCTTTTAGTCTCAAAAACATAATTTATAGCTACTGAAGGCAAATGACCCACATCTTTCATAACCCAATCCAAATTATTATTGAGTCTTATTTGGATGACTTGATAGATAATTTAAAATATTAAGTTGGTTATAGTAAGGACTTATGTGTATTTTTGATGCAAGAGCATCCAAGGTCAACAGTGGATCTTGTATCACCAAATAAATAAAGTAATAATTGTTTCAATTTTTGGTTGCATTTTCTTTTATTTGCATTTTATCAAACACTTGGCATACATAAAATTGATTGGTTTATATTTATATTTGATACAAGCATATTTTCATATATTTCACATGTATAGATAATTTGACAGAGAGTTAGGCATCTAGTGATGTGGTCTCACATGAACCATTCAGGTTTATATTCCTTGGATTACCATTATCTGATTATTTATATATTTTTGATTATACAATATTCCATTCTCCAGTGTACTTCAGGGATCCTTGCCCCTATTTTGATCATTTATATAGTTTTAGTCACTAGACACTACTTGTGGATCAGGACACTAGTATCCAAATTCAGTGGTAGTGTCTAGCTTATCTTTTGATCATTTTATGTACTTTTCATCTTATGAATATTTTTAAGCCCTGTATGTATATTCTATTATTATATTTTCATGTGACACTAAGTTCTAATTGAAAATAAAATGGGTTACCTATATATGCAAAGCTATGATATAGTTTATTTAATGAAACAAACTTCTCAATTAGCACATAATTTATCTTATTCAAAATCTATTGAGTTGAATTATCTAAAGAACTACTAAAATTGTAAATATAAAGAATTTAAAATTAAATTTGCATTTTCATTACTTGCACCAAGGGTTGTAATAGGATAAAAAGAATATAGTTTCAAAATCACCATTACAAACACATAGCTAAGAGGGATAACTACATGTGATTCTAAATCCCTCTTTAGAGTATATGGCTATGTAAATAGCACTAAAAAATAACTAGGTTACTAGGTTTAGCTTGAATTACATGCTAATCCCTTTCACCAATTTATAGGAGGTCAAAGATAAAAGGATCTAGGGTTCTCATTGCTTTTATTGAATGCATAATTCTAACCATTCAAATAGATAAAATAGGGATACAAGCAATGTCATAGCTTTAGATAAAGTTTGGATTGGTTTTATAAAATATTTATGGATACACAACTACATCGATGGTAGTGTCTTGAGGTGATGGTAGTGTCCAAACAGTAGAAATAGTTAAGACACAAAAAAAATAGAACACAAAGCTTATTCACATGGTTTGAGATGAATCTAAGTCACTGTTATAATTTAAAATAAAACATTAAACAAGATATGATCTCTTTATCCCTTGGTTTTATGATATCTATTATATTTATTGAATAATCTTGGATAGTTAATTTATAATTAGTTGTCATATATTAGTCAAATCTGAATATTACTTGTTAATTTCAAATGTTTTATCTACATAGTGAGTTTATGTAATGGATCCATTTCACATTAAAAATTATGGTGAACTCAACCTCTGTATTTGAAATAAGAACTAAATTCCACTAGGGTTTCTCCTTACAAAATTTTTATTTTTAGATATATGTATTTTATTTTTTAGATCTGAATTTATTTTCATGGGCATAACTTAAGGAATGGTTCTTTACATTTTTTCCCTAGGATTTCTATTACTATTATGTGTGGTTGTGTCCAAACTTAGAGCCCTCATCATGAGTGATTTTTTTAATGACCCTAAAAAGCTCATCCCTTTTATCTTCTATTTAATCTCTATGACGATCAATATATTGCTTATGAAGATCTTATGGCTAAGCAAAATTGTAATTAGTAGTCTTCATTTGTAGCAACTTCTTACAATTACAATAATGAAAATACCATTAATGAAAATACAAATATTGATGATTGTGGTGACATTGATGGTATAAATATTTTTTCCCTTTATTATTATGACTCTGATTCCACATATTTCAAAGAGGAATGTGAATATCATAGTTTTAATTTCTCCCCTACATTATGTGTTTCTAATTATAATGATGAAATACTTGAGCATTAAAAATAGGAACCAATAGTTTAATATACATATTCTTTAGTCAGTGATGAGCTTGTTACAAAGAATGAATGTCTCCCTTGTCAAAATCTTGAAAATATTATTTAAATTGAAGATTCCATTCCTTCTTTACTTCATGGAGATAAAAATAGTGAAATTACTTCTCTATATCTAGATCTAAATGATACACATGCATGGACTATTTATCCCCATATATTTTTAGTTTGGAAAGATGAAAATGATAATGATACACAAAATAGTGTAAATGCATGTGCTTATACCCTTATTCCAATTCAAGATAAACAACAAAACATCTTTACAAAATGTTTCCTAATGAAAACATTTCCAAAGTCAAGTAGCAATAATGCAACTCAAGATTCAAATACTAGTTATGCTAGTGTTAATCTCTCATATGATAATGAAGTACCTAAACTATAAAGTGATATTGCATCTTTTACCCCTTTCTTTTTTGAATTCAAAAATAAAACAAATTCAGCATTTTCCCTCTTTATGATTGTGTTTCAATAAAAATGGAAGATATTCCTCTTTCTCCCTCTTTTACCTTTTTTGATCAAAATCATGTTCCAATTCTAGATAAAAATAAATAAAGTACATCTTTTATTCCTCTAGCATATAATGAGAGTTCAAGTAGTGGTGTACCCAAAATTTGACACTTGGAACCCCCTTTTTCATTTTTTTTTTTGCATTTTGGGCCTTGTTTGTGTCAATTATATTGCTTGAAGTCAGTTTCCTAAATAAATAGCTTAGGTTTTACTAATATTATTTTTCATTTTGTTGTTTTTCTTTCCTCAGTTTCTCCTAATTACTCTAGAGGACTAAAGGTATCTATTTAAAAACATCACTTAAATCCTTTTACTTATCTATTTTAGTAGTTGAAATAATCTGAAGGTAACTTAGCTCATTTGAAGTGCAAATCAGGTTCTCTAAGTTACTTAATTTCCTTGAAAATAAGTTAAGTTGTCTCAAAAACCCAACCAACACTTCCTAGTTCTAATCAAGTTTCTCAAGGTACTTAAGAAAATAAAATGAGCTAAGTAGTCTCAAAAACCTGAGTAACACTCTATAGACCTAATAAAATTTTAAGGGTTACTCAACTCATAAAATTTATAAGTAAAAGAACCTTGGGTTTACTAACCTGACTTACTCATGGACCTAGACCTAATCAGGATTGCGGGAGTACTTTACTTAAATAACTAGTATAAGCAAAGTGGTTCAAAAAATATGATTTACAAAGAAAGATGATGTGGCTTTGCCATGCTTGAAATAAATGCATTGATATATATATATATATATATATATATATATATATATATATATATATATATATATATATATATATATATATAAGAAATTTCACCTTATTTTCACCTCATTTATAAGTCATTCGATCAAGTAGTTGCCCTTGCAAATCTTGAGCCGTGCATTTTCATTCTCTAGAGTGATTTCAAGCGATTTTATTCTTGACCCATTTGTAGTTGAGGTTAGTAGATTATTTTTAGATCATTTTTATTTTCTTGTTTGCTTATTTTATGGTTTTTTATTCCCTAAAATTTCTTTCCCATGTCGCCATGGTTTTTCAAATGTCAAAGGTTATTTTATGCTATTTCTCTTCCAATTTCTTGGTAAAATTATTGTTTTTAATTGTAAAATTGAAATTACAAACTCTATTCATGCTCTATTCATGTTAAAACCTAAAAAATCAAAAAAATATCCAAGAATTCCCTAGTTTCACAAAATTTCCCTACTTAATCGGGTTTACTAGTCTCCCTTACTTCAGGTTTTTGATGCCCAGTAACTTACCCTAAAAAAACTAATTCATAAAGGCCCTACCCAATCAGGTTCTTCATTACTCCTAACTTAGATTTCTTATCCTAAGTAATTGATGTAGAAAACCCTGAACCGCATTAAAATCTTACCTAATCAGGTTTTTCTTCCCCTTTTGCTTACTTTGGGTTTCTTAAGTGAAGTTTCTTACCCACTAAAACTTGAAGTCTTGAATTCAAGCAAACCCACAAACCATCATCTAAGACCTAATCAATTTTTCCTTGCCTCACTACTTGTTCAGGTTTCTCAACCTTATTTACTTCAGATTTTTGACTTCAAGTAACTTATTATTGAGAACCTAAAGTCTTATAGCTTAGAGAACTTGAAGTTATATGTTATAGAGAACCTGAAGTTGTTCACTATTAGTAGTTTGAAGACCCAAACATGCTTGTTTCCTCCAACTTACTTAACCAAATTTTTAAATACTTAAGACTTTTCCCTTTTTCAAATACCAACCTGGAGTTGTTAGACCCTACTACTTAAAAGCAAGTTACTTAAATTTTCAAAGATGTTAATTCCTTAAAACTTAGAGATTGTTTAGAGATACTTAGAGGGTTATAAGTTAACACTTTTTCTCAAACTTCTAAATTAGTTGGAACAATCAGTAAGTGTTTTTAAGAACTTATCAAGGTTTTTAAAGTTTAAAAGAGTAAATTTCTAGATCACAGGGATCAAAAAGTTTAGAGGAAGAGATAACATAAATAGGAGTACAAGGAAATATCATTGAGGAGGCTCTAGAGTTAGCACTTGAGGAGATTTCAAAACCCGTAAGAAAGGCAAAGCAAAGGCAAAGAGAGTCAAATTATAAGAACCAAAAATGAAGTATGAATACAAAGGTTACCCTACTAAGTCATGCATATCATCAAAGTTGACAAAAATAGATGATACATATATAGGGCACATATCTATGACTTATCTTTTGGAAAGATCAAAGGCCATTGTAAAGACTCCACTTTTACACTCCATGACCAATAGTGGGATTCTTCAAGCTACAACTTTTGTAAGTTCAACCTAGCTTCCTAAGTTTGTGCTAGCATGTGCTAAGTACTATGAATCCATGGCTAGGGTAGTAAGAGATACCACTAGGAATGTGATTGTGATGCTAGATGTTCAATATATTAATTATTGTTTGAAGATTATAACCTCACAAAAAGTGATTGATATATTAATAGAGATAACTAATAAATAATGGGAAACTAAAACATCAGAGTGCATGAAAATTATGAACACATACTACCTAAAGAAGGTAAAGCAACCTTCAAGATTTCCTAACAAGGTAGAGAGATCTGACTTCATCCAAGAGGAAGATGATATCATTCAATTATTATGCAAGATCAATCGATAAAAGAATGCCAAATGGTTTTAACCCTAGATGTATGCCTATATTAGGACCATTGATGTAACTCGAAGTTCTTCGAAGATTGATTGGGCAAGAATGATCATTGATAATATGGATTAATAATTGAAGAATGTATTATAGACTTTTTATTTCAATATGAATTCATATCTTGTATATACATTAGCCTCCAGTGGAACTTTCTCAAGGTTAAGGACCAATGGTACCAATATATGGATTTTATACTTAGCTAGTCCTTGAACAATACTAAAAGAATTACATTTTAGTGAATGATGGTTTCTTTTATGAACTTATTTATAAGTTGGAGAAATATTTGAAACACAAAGAGTATCAGATAAGGCATGGGATGTAGTCTCACTACATGGCTACATTTTTATTCAATTTATTGATTTCACCTATCTCAGAGTAGGGGGTTTCACAAGAGCACCTATTAAGCTACCAAGATATCCAAGTGACAAGTGGATCCTAATGGAGTTGAGTAGACAATTAGTTGAGTTGCATGATTTGTAGTCTAAGGTTCACAAGGTAGCCATTAATTTTCCTATTTTAATTGGTCACTATCAATGTCCTATAATATATAAATCTAATAATGTACATAAATAAATGTACCATCATTACACTCAAACACATTTTGATATTAGGGCAAATTTTGATTTCAAATGAGTATCACAGAATACAGTTTCCATTGAATATATACATATTCCTACACTTGAGGACTATTGGATGGATTGCAAGGATGAATTTTAAATAATAAGGGATAATAGAAAATTAATTAAGGAATAAATTTGAGCATTTGATTTAGCCTTCATCCCTAAAGACATGGAAGAAAATGGTATTATCACTAGTGATGCACTTCATATAGTAGGAGGAGATAGTGCTCCAATTCTAGAAATCATTTTTGGAGATGATCATGATAAAAAAAATTTAGAAAGGTCTTCAAATGTTTTAGAAATTGCTTCAAATTGGGTACTTGATAAGGTTTATTGTATGAAAGAGTTTATAAATGATACTGCTAGAGAGGGAGAAAAAGGAAAGACATAATAAGAGGAGAGAACATTCAAGTTCCTATTAAAAAATTGAAATTTAAGAAGAATGTTGATGACACTTTCTCAATAATAAAAGACAAAGATCCAGCATTATCAACTATTTCTATTCCGCCATTGGTTTCTACTACTCCTATTTCTATTTCCATTCCTCTTTTTCCTACCTCTACTCATTTTCCACCCCCAAAAGTATATGTCACTATGAATCCTATGAATTCTCTTAAGAAAGAGCCACCACATCATCCTCCTTCATCTTCTCCACCTACTTCACCACCACCTTCTCTAAAAGAGCCACCCACAATTGAAAAATAACCTGAAAAGGTGACTTAACAAGAAGTAATTTCTCAGGAGGATTTTCAAGAAAATCCATTGATTGAAACTGAGAAATAAGTTTTGAGTGAATGGGAAGAAGACAAAGAAAAGGAAGCAAAGTCAAAAAAAAAGTTGTTGAATCCATAAAAGAGGTTAGGAAGGAATTAGAGCTAGAAAAACAAGTTGCTAAATCCACAAAATAGGCTCAAAGGGATAAGGCAGATCAAGAGGTTACTTCTAAGGAAATAATAGTTTAAGACAACCAATAACAAATAATCATTCATTCAAGTACCTCCATGACAACTAATTTCTCATCTTGGCTAGCTACGCAAACTACTCCTGAAACTAAAAAAGTGATAAATCTAGAGGAGATAGATTTGCAATTGCTTAAAAGTCTTGATAAGAGTGGAAATAATCCAAAAGTAGAAAAAGTAACTTCAAAGTTACTAATTAAATGTTAAGGATAATTTTTTTCTAATTTATCAGTTCTTCCCCAAGGGATGAGCAAATAAGAAGTCACAAAGGGTGATTTAACTTCATAAGAATACCTCTTAGGGAGGTAACAATTGAAAAATTTAAGGAAGATACACAAAATTTGATTAGTTATATTTTAAAGAAGTTGGATGAGGGAAAGGCTAACAAGGCAAAGATGAAAGATAAAAATGACCAATTATGTGAAATAATTGCTAAAGTGGCAAGATCAACTCCTATACAGGCATTAGCTTCATAAGTTGTAATTTATTAAGTGATTATTGAAGTGGAAGAGATTAGGGATAAGGATAAATTTATTGATAAATGGATTGAAAAAATGAATCAAAAGACTCAAAAATTCTTCCCACTCCTTAAGGATGCTCAAACTAATATTTTGAATAAAATAGTAGAAGTTAGAGCAACAAGAGCTAAATTGGAAAGTGAAAATGGCATTTCTAAACTCCAACAGGAAAGTCTTTAGGGAATAGTGAATTTTAATGAGAAAATTTTGATTAAGGAACAAATTACCCCTTTTGTAAAGAAGATAAAGCAAGAAGAATATCTCATATCCTTTTGTTTAAGCATTCTACCAGACACAGGAGAAGAAATGAAGAAGTTAAAAGAAGATGCACGTGGTGAAAATACTAATATAGAAGACTCTCTCTTTGGGATCATAGGTATATGGTCAAGCAATGTCCCAATAAAAACCAAACAATTAGATGAATAATTAAAGTAGAGGGTAGACAAATCCATGACTCCTTTCACAACCAAATCTATCAAAGTCTTGATCAAGTGTCAGGAAGAATTAAAGAGACTTGGACCAAGGATTGAGAAAACTAAATCTCATTGTAGAAGGATTGAAAGAGAGATGCTGAGATTGGAAATAGAAAGATATTCAATTTCTAAATTAGATGATGCATTAATCCAATCAATGATATCTCAACACATCAAATACAGAGAGATATAGAAGCCAAATTCATCAAGTAGACTCTTTAGAGCCTGCGTCTTGAACAAATTCTTCTTTTTCTTCTATTTTTTCTTCTTTCTTCATAATCACTCTACACATAATCCTATGTAAAGTTAATATCATTTTATGATTTATTTGTAAAAGTGAAATTACTTTTTAAATTTCAATGTCTTAAGTCACTCGACTAAAATGCTATTACTCAGAGTCATTTTATAAAAGTGTATTACTTTATCTAACTTTGTGCTACATGCAAAGTGTTTGTAATCAATCCAAATAAGGAGTGTAAAAAGTGATACATGTAATTGATCATTTCATACCATGAAGGAGATGTTTGAGGAAGATTTTATTCAATGGTTTCCATTTTTAACACAACACATGTGAATTGAGGAAGTTGTTTCTTATTAGAATTTTATGTCTTGAAATTATATAAATAGATGAGCAATTTGTGTGCCAAGGGGGGATGATTTTTATTATGAAATTGTAAAAGTGGTTTAAGAAATCCAAAACTTTGAGTTTGAGATAATAGGATTTTTTGTATGAATTTGTCAAGAAAGAAAGAGGATTTTTTCTAGAGAACTTTGCATCTGTGGAAATCTTTCTATGAGTTTGATGAAGATAAATTGGTAATATTTTAGTTATCTTTAAAACTAAATTAAATTCATAGTATTCTTGAGTATTTATTGGAAAAATAATCACATACTATATGTTTATTTTCTTGCATATACACAATAAACTCTACAAGTCTATTTATTATGATATGCACTTATGCTAATCTTTCTCATTCTAAAACATAAAAAGTTGATTATTCCTCTTCTATGTATCCTTGATTCAAACTAATTTTATAAAACAAAATAACTACTTACTTACTACAAAGTCTCTTTGTTATGGTTCATGAACAAAGTGATTAAAGTAATACAAACATTAAATCAACTTACACCTAATTTGCATAGTCTTGAATAAATCTAAATAGAGAGTAACTAGAAGTAGATAAACGTAAGCTTATGGGAGATTCAATATTAAATGAAGGGGATTTAATCTCATGACTACCTAGATAATTTTGACTCCATGAAAAATATCTAGCCAACAAGTAGTCAAACCCTTTTCCATGATAGTTTTATCAACATTCATGACATCCAAAATGGTAGAATGACCTCTCTTGAAGTATCATATACAATGGATGTTCATTTAACTAATAATTCCAAACCACATGATGATCATATCTTAGAATTCAAGGATGATTTTAAAGAGCCTATTATTCCTTTATTTCACATAGATGGTAAATTACAACCTATATGCACTGCTTCACCCGCTTTACCTATTCTTCCTAGTGATGTTCTATCTGTGATGACTACCATAGAATACCTTCAACATCAAATGAATATTATTAAGTTACAAGTGTCTTACCATGAGGCTACCTTTGATGATAATATATTATAGGACTAACCCCTTGCATGAGATGGGCTTTATGACCCTTATCCTTCCAATTTAGTCATGCATATGTTTACTTCATTCGATGGTTAAGGAGATCCTACTAGTCATTTGAAATAATATATACACTCCTTAGACCTTTGGGATATATATGGATTATTGTTACTTAAATATTTACATATAATCATAACTTGATAAGATTTAGATTGGTTATATAAGCTGACAAATGGTTTCTTACCAACCTTAAAAAAATTGAAGCTATACTCTTATCAAATTTACACAAGCATAAGTTATAAAAGATACCATTGGATCATTTTCAAGCTATAAATAAAAATGAAGATGAATATATTCAGGAATATGTCATTATATTTAAGTATTATTATATTACTTAAACTATACCCCCTTGAATTTAGAATTACAATTCATATTTAGTATGGGTCTTCTTTTTCTACTTCAAGAAAGAGCATTACATAAGCCCTTTACTTATTTTGATAATTTTAGTGTGATGCACATAAATATGAATTTTCCTTAATGAATACCAATATAAACACACCTATTATATGAAAATTAAATAAGATATATCTATAACTTATCCTACTCACTAATATCTAATCTCAGAGAAGGTAATCAAATAAAAATCCACTAGTAATACTTTGTTATAATGGGGTCATGACCAATTATGGATCCATTTAACTTAAATAAGGGATCTCTTACTACACAATAAAAAAAGAAAGGTTTATAAGGCCTCAAGTCAAGTGACATTGTGAAATAACTCTATCTAGGTCTTATAATGCGATAAAGGGAACTTAGCTAATCTAATAAATTAACATACAAGCTAATCTAGTAAATGAACATACAAGCTAATTTAATGCTCACCAAATCTTGTGGCATAAAGGGGGGAAAAAAACATATAACAAGTAAAGATAATTATATTCAAGACAATATATAAGTAATCTAAGCAATGAGAGATATAATTTAATATATTAGTTGTGCAATATCTACCTATCAAAATTAAGACCTAGGAATACTTACTTTATAAAAGTGAACCCATTATGCCTCAATCTCTCCCTTGGCTGATGGTGCTTTGAAAGAGGTGGTTGTGGTTTTTAAAGATCACAAGGATAGATTAGCTTTAGGCTATAAGACTTATTCTATGCATCTAATACCTCCACAAGATGAATGATACCACTCTAAGGAAAAACCCTAAGCAATGAAATCCTCAAATGATAGTATAAGCAAATATATGAGTTGTGATGATGTGTAATTTAATGATAATCTCTTTAGAAATTAAGTGAAGGGGTTATTTATAGCCAAGGAATAACCCTAAACCCTCTCAAGAATTCATCTGACAAGGTTGGTTGGTTTGACCTTATGGTGGTAAAAAGTGTTGTTAGGCCTCGAACTATGTCAAGTTGATCGATAGAGTTTTGTAACATGCTTTGAATTTTCAACAAGATCAATTAGGTTGATTTAGTCAGAAAATGAAGAAAAGGGGTGTATGTTTAGGTAGGGGATATTTTATGAATGCCATTTTCTTAGAGGAGTATATAAGTGGGTTTTAATTTCTTAGGCAATTAAATAAAAGTAGCTTATAATGGTTTTAGGTAATGGTATAGGGATGAACAATCTTGTAAATCACCAAAGGTATTCCAAACCCATTCTTGGTGCACCCTTTAAGTCACACACTCAAACATATTGAGAATTGATAGGTTGCTGCAAGAGAGAAAGTGTCAGTAAATCATAATGTTAAAAATATTATGTATATACATATGCCCCACTTGAAGCTCAACACATGTTATGCAGTTATAACACAGGATGGGGCTTTGATAAAGAACATAGAAACACATAATTTTGAGATAATTAATTTCACTAAATAGAATGAAATAAATGAAAGTAAATAATTGAAAAATACAAACAGTCACTTATCTTATAGAATATAAGTTACGTGAGAAGAAGGGAGAGGTATCCAATATGTAAAACATTAAGTGGACCTAAAAAATAAGATAAAATTTGATATTTTTGAAAAAATATGGGTTAACTATAGAAAAATTCTCTATGTTTTCAGGATCCTATAGATTTTTATGGTTTGGAAAAAGAGCTCGTAGAAACATAGTTAGGAGATAACACTATTTTTTTGGTAAATAATTGGTAGCTAAAGAATTTGTAAATTTGAAATATAAATAGGATTTTAAACCATTATTTTGTAAATTTATTATTTTGAGAAACTAGAGCTCTATGTGACCTAAAAGAGTGATGAGAGAGACTATATCATGAACATAAGGAACATGAGGTGAAGGATGCATAGAAGCAGCTGCTAGCATGATCCAAGTATAAAATGTGCTAATATTATATTTTTCTGCCAATTTTAATGGGAAAATGAGGTAGATTTGAAAAACTAAGATTGAGAGTAAATACTTGTAGTAGAATTTGCCCCATAAAATTTTAGGGTAGAGTAGGAATTAATATGTTTAATGGGTAGTGGGTAAAGAGGGTCATTAATGCCTAAAACATTAAGAATAAATGGTTACAAAATCATTGTAATAACTAAACATGATTGACTAGGCTAACATTGTAAAAAATGAATTGGTTAATGAATGTGGATGATTATGTAGTAATGGGATGATATAGTTTGTCATTACATGATTGACTATGTATAGAGGGGATGATCTAGTTCAATGGTTTATAGTAGGCTGACTGCGTATATCTTGTTTTATGTAGTGATGTATATAGGTGGCTGATGTAGTTTTAAGGGGTGGTCGACTTCATATGACTTGGTTGATGTAGTAAGATTTCATGTCCAACTGCATATCAAGTGGATGATATAGTTATGTTATCTAGCTAACTTCGTATAAAATGGCCAATTTAGTATGGAGTTAAAAGTGGCTGACATAGTTAGATACATGTCTGACTTAGTATAAAAATTTATTTTTTTCCAACATAGTTAGTTATGTGGCTGATGTAGTATAAAATATGGAAAAAATGTCAAAATAGGTTAATGAAGTAGTTAATTTTGATGTAAATTCATGTAATGTTAACTTTTATAATGTAATTTGATGATTATCAGATATCAAATACTAAGATGTGCTTTTTTGTTTGATATTTTATAGAGGTGACATATACTTTAGTGTTTAGTAGATGAAATGTGGTTACTAGATTTATTAGATGGGTTTACAACTGATGACCATGCATGTTTGACAATGTTGGAATTTGGAAGGATCATGCAAACGCATCATATCCCATTAAGTGTTGACTTAATTTTCATATTCTTAGAGACATGGGAGTGACTAACCAACATTTTCAAGTGGGTGGTGGATGGAGATACCATTGAGGTGGGTATTACCTTAGAGGATGTCCATATTATTATAAGACTTTCTATTGTAGGTACTCATATTATTTGTGATACCTTGATATATATCTTGAGAGATGAGCCCTGGCCCTATGGGAGATTAATTCAAAGAGGTATTTTGGTGGCTTATGAGTGTGTATATTTGATGTTTATGTGCTAGATATTTTAGATATCTGAAAGGTTATTGTTATCATTGTGTTATCTCATGTGATCTATCAAAATTTAGATGGGAAGGTGCCACTTCATGTGGTCACCTTGTGTCAGTCTATATTAGAGTAGGTTACTATGTATGACCTAGGATCAGTTATTTGGGTGTAGTTAGTACATGATATATACACATAATATTTTAAAACTTTATCAATTACTAATTATTTCTATCTTGTAGAAACCCATCAAGTCTTAATCTTTCTAAGTAAATACCTTAAGGGGTGCACCATAAAAGGAGTGGGTAGACCATTATTTCTTCTTAGGATTATTGTCATTTACTACCACTTACTATCTATACATCCATCTACTAAAAACATTCACCTAAGCTTTGCCTCCTCTTTTTCACCCTCCTCTAGTCATTTTCTACCTTTATTAGCCCTTCCCTAGCCTAAAATCCTTTTTAACACACTATCAGACCCATCGACCTTGTAATCCAATTGATAAAACTTATTTAGGGTCTAGGTTAGCCCTTGGCCAACCTAGATTGAGACCTAATTTATTTTTGTCAATAACAATAAAAGGTTGATTGGGTCAACCTTTTTGGCCTAAACTTATAAAAAGGACTAAGGTTAGATCTACCTATATAAATACATTCATTTCACTATTCTTAGGGAGAAAACAAGAGTTAATTATTCATTTGTACTTGTTTAATAATATTCTCTTCTGCCATTCTACTTGAGGAGTCTTGGCTTAGGGTTTCTACTTAGAGAAGAATATTGTCTTGTGGAAAAGTCTTGGATGCTTTTGCATTTCTTAGTGATCCTTAAAAACCACAACAACCTCTTTCAAAGCACCTTTAGCCAAGGGAGATATCAAGTCTCGACAGGTACGTCTTCAAGGTAAGTATCTATAACTTTGCTCCTCTGTTTAGTAGATATAAGTAGCATAAGTAATGTATTTTGAATATATTATTGTCTCCATACATTAGGGTTTTACCTATGCATAGCTTAATTAGGATCCTCTTATGCATTTTTACTTTTATGTTTACTAACCCCCACTTTGTTCCATATGTTTTAATGAGTACTAGATTAGACTTTGCTTTACTTGTTATTAGTTTAGTGAATATGAAACATATAACCTAGTTAGGGTTATTGCATAGTTTTGCTTGCCCAGAGGCTTTATAACCCTCCTTAGTGAATTTATTATGGTAAGAGATCCCTTGGATAGGTTTAGTAGATACATATTGGTCATGACCCCAAATATCCAATGTATCCACAATTAGAAGTGTAAGTAGAATTTATCCTCTTTAAGCTAGGATTGATTTATAGATTTGTTACGTTTCCCATTACATACATTCTAGTGAACTCGATGTGAATCTAACACTCGTAGGTTTTATTTCACACTATCATTTTTATCATTTTATTATATTTTTCCATATTTAAAATACTATATCAAACTATTTGGTATAGTTTTAACTTTTTATATGTAGGTTTAACACATAGTCACTTCATAATGACTTTGTTCTATCTGTGTAGATCTTCATCAGCTACATGTTACTAGATCAAGTAGGTCAACATAGGATTATTATTTAGTTACAGATTAGCATACACTATTGAACAGGTTGAATTTGTTTGATAATTATTTTTTCCAACATACAGGTCAAAAAACACTGTTGAATAGGTTGACCCTATTCCTTATTCTTCTTTAGCATATAGGGTTTTATAGAACTTGGTCAAACCAGTCAACCCAATTTGAAAATTTTGAAAGCAATAACTAAGGCATTTCAATAGAAAATTTGTAACCTTAACCATATTCAAACCCACCAAGGTTACCTTCTTTCCTTTCTTTAGAAACCCAACTGACTCTATTTTGTATTGTTTACATAGAGTGTCACCTGAACTGACTTTATACTATTCTTAATCAAGGAATTAAAAATTATTTACTAGTAATTAATTCATATTTTCTTTTCATTTTTTTGCATGATTAGAATAACTCACATATTCTAAATAGGTGGTTTTTCAAATTACCATTTTAGTTACACTATTTTACTATTTTTCACACACTACCAAACCACATAAAATTCAAAACACATTTAAATACTTATCTTCCCTAGGCCTACCTACTTAGTATTCATCACCAAGGGGGAAGTCAACTTAGTTTTATATCTAAGTATAAATATGTGGTTAATCGTATATATTGGCAAAGCACCCAACACCTTTATCACTATAGGATTATGAAGTGAGGGTGTAAACCCCAATACCAAACAAATACCATTGCTAACATAGATCCATTTTAGCCTAAATGTCCTAAAACCATCCATAACATGCCTTTCTAGTTTTTGATTTCAACCAACTCTCTTATCACATATAAATAAAAACTTTTTAATGATTTAATAAAACTTAGGATGACCACTTAGTTAGCATTTACTTTTGGTTAATTTCTTTCTCTGATCATTGCATGTTATATTTCAAAAAATTATATTGGTCAATGTTGGTGTAAGGTTTTGTGCTATGTGCCCCAATTGATTCATTCACATTAATTCAATTATTTGTGTGTTTTATTTCATTTTTGATTCAATTATACTGTAAAGTTTCTACCCTATTTTAGAACATTGTCATCCTGGTTGAGATAGTCTCTCATAGACTATGTTTCACCTTCCTGCTTGCAGTACATAGTCGATTTGCATGATTATATCTCTTATATTTATATTCTTCCCTATATCTAGTAGTACACAATTGATCCATATAACTTATACTCTTCTTATCCTATGTCTTAATAGTACTCTATCAACCTAGATAACTTTATATGTGTTGGCCAAATTTTTTCTTCTGTCTAGCTGACTTAGTTCTCTATCTGATTGACTCTATCCCTAATTATCCTTATTTCCTAATTTTTTTCTCTCATTAGGCATCATGAAATACCCTATCAGGATCTTCTTGGATAACCTTAATCCATTTAGACACTATATGGGGTATTCTTTTCTTCTTTTATTTACCTCCCAAGAGTAGCCTCACTCTTGGAACACTTCTTCCCCTCCATGTATGAATTGTAACATGGTTAAAATCATGCCTCAAGATGAAGTAGGTGGATTAGATCCTTTTTGTACCTATCAAGATATTTCCCATCTCCAAGAGTCTCAACACAATGTGAAATCAATTGACACAAGTATATCTAAAAAATCAAATGTAATGCACCTCCTAATAACCCTCCCCCTAATACCAATTTGGGGAGTTTTCCTTTAAACACCAACCTACCAATTGATATAACCAAATTTCTTGCAAAAATCATGCAACAAATGAACATAATGCAAACATCTAACACCTCCCAAATGATGAAATTAAAACATCATTTGATCAATATGGATAATCGACATCTGATTCTAATCCCTCAAAAATAATCAAAACTATATTCCTCCACCTCTTAGAGATGCCACAAAAAATGTCATTCCCAAACCTATCATGAATAACAAGATGATTCAAATCATACAAAATGAAACTTTAGCCCCTTTTATTATTTTTATTGATATTGATAACATCTCTCCAACTATCAAGTAAAGACCCTACATATTTTCTTAAGGCATTTGATAGTCTTTACAAAGAGTAGATTCAAGTTAATACTTTAAAAATAACTAAAATTTTGGTTAAAAAATTCACTGGAGATGTATTGGAATTGTATAACTAACTTACCCAACATTCCATCTGATAACTAGAAGATTTAGTCAATCCTTTAATAAAAGAATTTCAACATAATGATCTTCTCAAAAATTAGCTTAGACATTTCATCAATGCTAAACAATTTCCAACTGAATCAAGTCATGACTTTATCAAAATATTGAAATATTTGGCCCATAAGGCTGACCATAACATGACTGATGATAGTTTATTTAAACTCTTTATAACTACTTTAAATCCTCTTCAATATAAGGTTCAACCTTTTTCCCCTCAAATTATTAATTAAGATCTTGACCAAGCCACACATCAATAATTATTAATGAAGCAAATTGAACCTAATACCAAATTCCCTAAGGGATCTTTTCAAACTTCTACCAATGCAATCACTAGTAATACTCATCAAACCAACTAAGAGTTACTAAGGTTGGCAATCCCACATTTTCTCACACACCATTGACTGTGTAGCAAATGAAATAATTTTATCACCCTCTAAAACATTTACTTATCCCAATAATACTCCTAAGTGGTATGACCCTAACCAATTTTTTTGGTTCCACACTGGCATTGGTCATTCTCATGAAACCTGTAGAGGGATTACCAAATTTGTTGTCTCCTATATGCTTGGTGATTCCTTCAATCGTGAAGCCATGATCCAATTTTTTTATCAATATTACAACACCACTTCTAAAAAATTACAAGCTCCCAAAGATTCTTCTTATAATAACCAAATATATTTTTTCACATCGAATGCTAAAAAAACTACCAAGGATGTTTGTGCAATTAATGCTGACTATGACCAATATTAAAATAATTCTCAATATCTCAATGTGGCTAATGTCAATTATCACTAAAAAATGGCTCACAAATAACCCATCACTAAACCTAAGAAACCATATTTATAAGAGAAACTCCACAAAGATACTACAACCACTCACCTAGCTTTAAAAGCTAATGAGGAACCATCTCCTTATTCCTAACCATCAACCACTTCCATTCCTTCAAAGTCTACCTTACCTTCTAAACTTCACACTAGTTCTTATTCCAAATCCCATTGGAACTTCTTAGAAGAGATCAAATCCATGCCTTTCAAGATTCCTCTTATGGAGTTAGTTCACACCTCCCTTTATCATTACAAGTTCTTCATGAAACAATTATAATAAATTGAAGACCCATCACCTATCAAAGATGAACCACCCTCTCTTGAGCCTCAACCCACCAATGTGTATACCATTAAATCCATTTATCATTATTCCAAACCTTCCATTTAACTCCTTGAATAAGATATGATTAATGATGATATATTATTTTGCACTGATGATCCACCCCTATTCATTAAAATAGTCATCAATACCACCCTCATTCATAAAGTTTTAGTAGATGAAAGGTCTAGTATTAATGTGACATCTTTATGGCTCACCCAAAAACTTGGATATAATAAATATCATCTCAAGTAAACCCTCTTCACATGTCATGGATTTGATAAAACTAATCAAAATCCACTTGGTTGTATTTGGCTCCCTCTTATAATCGGACCTAAGATTGTTCTAACTAAGATTATGGTCCTTGATTTACCCTTATCATACAACATACTCATAAGATGACCATAGACTCATAGAATGAGAGTTATCACCTCTTTTGGTATCTAATGTATCAATTTCCTACATAACAGTAAAATGTATAAACATGAAGTTGATCCCAACCCTTTGAGTATTCAAATTCCGAATCCTAAATCATAATATCACATTCCTACCATTCCAACAATTAATAATGCTCCCTTACCTAAATTTATCAACATCAATCTAGATTTATATGTTAGTCTTGTTGAGTTAGATGATGATGAACATAATGAATTTCAACATACTTGAAACACTACTTACTTTCCTCACATATTAGAGTGGCTTGCTCCTTATTTATTGCCTCATGATTGTACCATCTCTCTCATTGATGATATCAATGATTTCCCCTTTTAATACAATGCTAAGGAAGCCTTGTACATAAAAAATGTCTTCATATGTAATGATTATTAAGTGGAAAAATTATTACAAGACCCTTTAATCATGTCTCCATGTAAATTCATTGATATATGTATTTACCATTTCAAAACTCCTCCTAAATATCAAGCATGTATAATTGATCCAACTAATGAAAATAACTACATCATAGCCTAAGTTTAATCACAAGACTTGGATGTTAAACATTATAAAAAAAATTAGCCCAAATACATTCTTTAAATCATGATGTTCATACGACTTACACTACTTTTGACTTAGCTCTTGAAGGTCATATACATCCTATTAATTCTCCACTCATTGATACTTCCTGGGTGGTAGATTAAATTCTACCTTATGAACCTCTAGAAGTTCCTAGATATTCTATACTACCTATAGATTCAATCATTATATCCCATTCTTCCCCCATCAATAACATTATTGACAAACTAATAAAATCCAATCAACCTTATTCCCCTACTCCACATACTCTTGAGATTACATTAGACTCCAAGGCCACATATGTAAATTACATACATTCTAAATATGATCTCCATGATAATAAAATTATTGATCTCAAAGTATATATCAATTATTATGGTCCTCTACCCACTCTGCCTAGTGATGAAGCCATTTTTGAATTACTTCATGCCCAAGAACCTCAACGATCTTGGTAGCATCACAAACTCAAATTTTTTGAAAAGAAAGCCCCTTATTTTAACAACTTCATCACTAAAATCAATCCTAAATAAAATCCCATTTCCTCTTTACCTAATATACCATAGCATTTCTAAGATTGAAATGTTATGCTTATCGAGGAAACTACTTAAATCAAATATGGTACCCCATCATGCCCTTGACCAATTACAGTCTCTCACAATCTCACACCAATTGAACATGATAAATTCAACTTATTTTTCAATAAATATCATGAGACTTTTTCTTAGTCCTATGAGGACATGCCTGGTATTGAACCTAAGATTATGGTGCACAACATCATCATTTACATTGACATAAAACCTGTGTGAAAAAAGTAATGAAAATTTCCACCAAAATTTTCAACTTTATGCCATAAATAAATTATCTATATTATTGATGATAAGTTTATCAAGCCCATAAACTATTCATAATGGGTGTCTAACATTGTCCCTATTCAAAATAAAGTCACCATGGTCATTCAAATTTACATTTATTTCCATAAATTAACCTTGATTGTCCCAAGGATAACTTCCCTCTACCTTCTATAGATTCCATCTTCGATTCAACTGCTAGTTATGAAATGTTGTCCCTTATGGATGGTTTATTGGGTTATAAATAAATTCACATTGCCCTCAAAGAGCAACATAAGATAACTTTCACCATATAATGGTGCACCTATTGTTACATTAAAATTCCCTTTGACCTCAATAATGTTAGAGCTACCTATCAATGAGTGATGACCCACATCTTTCATGATCTTATTCACAATATTATAGAAACATATGTGGATGACCTCATTTCCAAATCCAAAACCCACAAGACTCATATCTCTAATCTTGATGTCATCTTTGATCACCTCATTAAATATAAAGTTAGACTAAATCCCTACAAGTGTGTTTTTAGTGTCACATCTAGAAAACTATTAGGATTATTAGTCTCTCTTCATGGCATTGACATCAATCCCACAAAGATCAATGATATTTTCAATATGACCATCCCTCAATCCATTCCATATATTCACACTTACCTCAGTAAACTTGGGGTAATTATATGATTCATCCCTAAAATGGCTTATTGTATCTATTTTATCAATTTTCTTCTCAAAAAAGGTAATGACCTAGAATGGATAGATCCTTGTCAAAAAATGTTTGATAATATGAAATAATCCTTGCTTCACCCACCTATTTTTCATCCACCTTCAAATGATCATTCATTAATCTTATATACTTCTTCCATCCCCATATTAGTTGGGGAAATGCTTTCCTAATAAGATGATAATGGGATGGAATATTCCATCCATGATATCAATTGGGGCCTCATCAACTATGAGAAACATTATATAAAAGTAAAACATGATTACCTCACCATATATTTTGTTGTTGAAAAGCTCTGAAATTACATGCTTTATCAAACCACTTACTTTATTATTCATTCTAATCCACTTCATCACTTATTCTCCAAATACTTTCTTCCTAGAGATAGAATTGGCAAGTGGATGGTCCTTCTCATGGAATTTGATCTCCAAATTATTACACAAAAAGTTGTCAAAGGATAAATAATTACTAATCAACTTGTCGTATCTCTAATCCCAGCTCTCAACCACCTTCAATATAATTTTATCAATGATAATATTCTCTATATTTAAGGTCTCAATCAAACCATATCTCTTAAACATTGCTTCCATAACTTCATTACTGACCTTGAAGCAAGTAATCTAGATGACTCTTCTATCTTCCCTGACACTACTAAACCAAAAATTAGTTATCCAAGAACTTCTTGAAGTTACTATCAATTTACATGAAGACACATGGACCCTTCATTTTGATAGTGCTAAATGTCTTCAAGGAGATGGGGTAGGTTGTATCCTTACTATTCCTCTTGGTAAAATTATCCCTTTGTAATTTCACCTTACATTTGATGTCACTAACAACATGGTAGAGTATAAAGCCTAAATCTTAGGTATGAGAGCAGCCTTTGATCTAGATATCATATATCTACATGCTTTAGGTGACTCCAAACTCATTTATCACTAGGTTAATGGTGATTATTAATTAAAAATAAAAAATATCATTTCTTATCATCAAATCACAACTACCCTTACCAAAGATTTTGCTTCTTTTACCATCAAGCCTATCTCTCGAGATCAAAATTCTATTCTTGATTCACTTACTTCTTCAACATCTCTTTTTTATCCATACTAAGTTCTTACTAATTCCACTTTTATTATCCAAATACAAAAATACCCATCTTCTATTTAACCACAATATTCACTCATCTGTCACATTGAGGCTATCACCATTTGAAAAAGCCCATGGTACAAAGACATCATTCAATTTATTAAACACCAAACCTATCCTCCAAACATTGATTCCCATGAAAAGACTCACATTCAAAAATAAGATTTAAAGTATGTATTTTGATATAACATCCTATATTATCATATCGCTAAAAGGACCTTGCTCTGATATGTTATGAAAGAAAAGGTTCCTCCTCTTATTGAACAAGTACATGGGGGAATTTATGGTGACCACTGTAGTAGACATGTGACATCCTGTAAATGCTTATGTATGGGATAATTTTAGCCCACTCTTTAAAAGGATGCCATTGAATTTTCTAAAAAGTGTACTCCTTACCAAATTCATGATGATCTAATTCATGCACCTCTAGTTGAGATTCAAACCTTGGAGTCTCCCTGGCCATTTTCCATGTGGGGATTAGATCTCATAGGCAAGTTACCTTGATCTTAAGATGGGTATGTCTTTATTATCACAACCACAAAATATTTTACCAAATGGGTCGAGGCTATGCCCCTCATTAATGTCACTAGTACCACCATATCCAAATTCATCCTTAATCAAATAATTTACCACTTTGGTTTCCCTCATACTATCATTTTAGATAATGGTGGTAACTTCAAAAATAAATATGTCAAACAACTCTGTGATAAATTTAAAATAAATCACAAATTTTCCCTATCCTACCATCCATAATGCAATGGCTAAGCCAAGGCTACCAATAAAATTATCCAAAATATAAATCTTGAAACTTGCACGGATTGGTATATTCATTCATATCCCATTCTTTGGGCCTATTGCACTAGCATACACACTACCACTAGGGTAACACCATTTTCACTAGTTTATGGTTCTAATTCAATCCTCCCATTAGAAGTTAAGTTTACCTCTCTCTATATCTCTCTTCATGGTATCATACCCAATGAATAATTAAATGAAGCTTGCCTTCATGTTCTTGATCTCATTGATAAACACCATATTTCTACCTTGAAATACAATCGCCAATATAAGGCTCATATTACCAAACAACATAACAAAAGAGTTAATGTTGTCACTTTCAATGTTGCTTATATTTTCCTTAAATTAGACTACACTCATGAAAAATAAGGTAAATACACCTAAAAATGGTGGGGCTCTTATTTATTTAAATACATCCTTGGTCTAGGAACCTATCTCCTTTAAAATAATGAAGGCCATATTTTTAAAGAGCCCACCAATGCACAGTTCCTAAAAAAGTATTTTTCCTAAATCTCCCCTTCTTATCATTATTTTTGTATGTTATCCTTCTAAAAAATTTTGTAGGATAATTACATGGGTCTCACCCTCTAAAATAGTTCTCTCTTTCTACAAACCTTAATATTTCCTTTTGGTCCTTTGGTTTCCCTTTTCTCATGAGTTGCATTGTAAAACCATGGATAGGACCCAATCTTCCTCATGAATTCCTTTTATCTCCTTTATTTTCTTACTTTCCAATAATTTTTGGCACCCCCTTGGGTTTCTCTTTTGTGATTTGAAATGTAAGACCATTTCTAAATTTATCCTTCCTCACAAATATCTTAGTTTTCATTTAATTTTTACATGCTCTGTGCACCCTCGTGGGTTTCTCTTTTATGAGTTGTAGTATAAGACTAGGGATAGGACCTAGCCTTCATCATGAAATCACCATCTTTCATTCATTATTAATTGACTAGAATGTTTTTTTAAATAATTTTGAGTTTGATATCCTTGTTCTCAATTTTGAATTTTGCTTCTTTTTGTAGATAAAATTTGCACAACAAACTGTGTTAGCATATTGTCCTATACTTCCCTTATTCTTATGATAATGAATCAAACTTCAATGTCATTATATCCTCTTTTAACCTTTGTCACATTTTTTTAATTTGAAGTAACTCAAATTATTTCATGTTTCATTCCTTTTGATTTCCTTTCCTTTTGTTCCACATTGGTTAAAACAAGGTCAAAGTCAAGATAGCACTTTTATTTCACCTGACTTAACAAAGACTCTTAGACACCATGCTCTCTAAGTTATATCTATTAGAAACCAAGTCTAGAGTATTCAAATTAAAGTCATATTTAGCACCCATGTTTAGTCTTTCAAATCCATATGGAGGAGGATTAAAAAAATCCATAAAAAAATTCAGATTATAAATCATTTAAAACAAAAGGAAATGATATACAAAAGGCAACACACAAAATTCAATAGTCAAAACTATACAAAAAGACATGATTAAAAAAAATATCCTATTTACAATCAAATCTAAAACTCCATAGTTGGCCTCATAATAAAGCCAACATCCATTGGGGTGTTGTAGGCCAGTAGATTGGAATAGGAGAAATAAACAAACTCATGGTGATACCTACTTTATCATGCAAGTACCCAATCTTCACAGTAGATTGATGGAATGTAAGGGGTCCTGAGGAATGGGGAACATGTTGTTGAAAGGTATGTCCATTTTAATTTTCATGCATATATACTTCACGAGATGATCTACCTACTACATTTGTTGATCTAAGACTTGTGTATCTCAGAGTTCTTTAGAGTCCTTAAGGTCAAGAGTCCTCTTGTTTTTACCAACCCAATTTGCGTATCTTTACTTTGATAAAGAGTTGTTATACCTTGGTTTTTCCTTTATTATCCCCTCTACCCATTTCATTTACCCCCTTAATAGGTAAGTGTGATTCTAAATCTATTTTCCCTTCTTCTATATTCCTTCTTCTTCACATCTTAAAAACATGTTAACACTAATTTATTTTAGTTTTATCTATCTTTTAAACCAAATAATATGTTGGAGTGACTATGGATTACTTTTATTTACACCATTTCTTTACATCCCATCATCACTATGCTTTATTTTACCATTTGCTATTGTTTTACTACCCTTTTTTGTGACACTTGAGTCCATTTATACTTTCATGTACTTTTTCCATTGTTGAGTGAGGTTGGATTATTACTTCTCACTCACCAATGTTTTTTTTTTTCATTCTACACACTTTTTCCATTGATGGTTAAGGATTTTTATTTCTCACTCATCAATGGTGTTTTACCATTTTTTGCTAGCCCATATTTGTTTAAGGATTGTTACTGCTTTTACATTAATGTTTGATAACCATTTTTGATATGTATCCTTGGTTTGACTTGGTGAGTTTACCTTTCTTAATTAATTTTTATTTATTTGAGTTTTTAGTTCTTTAGTAGCCTTGGATATTTGATTGCCTGATTTACTCTAAATTTGACTTGGTCATTTGGTCTAATGTAACACTTGTCACCCCATCTTTCCAAATTCCCAAGCACATCCCATCCACATAGCATCAACTATCTTGGAATTCATGCGTTTGTTTGTTTTTATCTTTAGTTTTGTATCTTTGGGTTTATTGAAAACATCTCTACACCCTCCATGATAAAAAATACAAACATATAAGATAAACATCCAATGATAAAGGTAAGTCAAGGTGTGCATTACTTTTACTTTTCAGTTATTTCTATTTCAATCATTTAATTTTAGTTATTTTTTAAAATACTACAATTTTTTTTGTCTTCAATGTTGTGTGTTGTTATATTCTTTCTTGAAGCACCATCCCCTATTACACTTAAGTGACATGTGATGAACTTTGAGTGGGGAATATGTATACGCATAATGTTTTCAAACTTTATCAATCACTTATGCTTTTTATCTTGCAAGAACCCATCAAGTCTTAATATCTCTAAGTACACACTTTAAGGGGTGCCCAAGAAAGGGGTGGGAAAATCATTGGTGCTTTGTATGATTGTTGTCCCTTACTACCACTTTTTATCTACACATCCATATCCTAAAAATATTCCCCTAAGCTTTGCCTCCACTTTTTCACACTCCTCTAGTCATTTTTTGCCTTCATTAGCCCTTACCTAACCTAAAATTCTTTTTGATGGTTTACGTTACACTGCCAACCCCATCAACCTTATACTCTAATTGATATAAAATTATTTAGGGTCTAGCTCAACCCCTAGCCGACCTAGACCAAGACCTAATTTATTTTTGTCAATAATAATACAAGGTCAATTGGGTCAACCTTATCGGCCTGAAATTTTGAAAAGGACTAGGGTTAGATTCGCTTATATAAATACATTCATTTTTCCATTCTTAGAGAGATAAAAAGAGTTAATTATTCATTTACACTTTTTTACAATTTAATCTTTTTCCATTCGACTTTAGGAGTCTTAGCTTTGGGTTTTTACTTAGAGAAGAATCTTTTCTTGTGGAAAAGTCTTGGATGCTTTGTCTTTTCTTAGTGATCCTTACAACCTCTTACAAAACACCTTTGGTCAAGGAAGATATTAAATCTTGACATGTTCATCTTTGAGGTAAGTATCTCTAACTTTGATCCTCTCTTTAGTAGATAGAAATAACACAAGTAATATATTTTGAATATATTGTTCTCTCCATGCATTATGTTTTACCTATACATAGCTTAATTAGGATTCTCTTATGCATATTTAGTTTTATGTTTAATAAACCACACTTTGTGACATAAGCTTTTATGAGCACTAGATCTAACTTTGATTTACTTGTTATTAGTTTAGTGAATATGAAAACAAGGACCTAATTAGGGTTATTGCATATTTTTACTTGACTGGAGGATTTAGAACCCTCGCTAGTGAATTTTTTATGGTAAGAGATCCCTTGGCTAGGTTTAGTAGATCCATCTTGGTCATGAACCTAAATATCTAATGTATCCAAAATTGGAAGTGTAAGTAGGATTTATCTTCTTTGATCTAGGATTGATTTATAGATATGTTTCATTTCCCATTGCATACACATGATATGTATAGCATTATTTTGTTAGAGTAGATGACTATGGGCCTTGTGATTTTTCTTATTAGTTAGATTTATTTCCTAGCATCAGATAGTTAGGTTTCCCCATGCTATAGATTATAGTTTACCTCATGTTCAGATATGGTGACAAAACCATGTATTATGAATTATACCTCATATCCTAACATTATATACTATCACATGAGGATATATTTTTTGGCAACCATATGTGAGTATTGTAGCTAGTTGGTCTTCTTTACCAACTATTTATCATAGACTAGCCCATGTTCATATTACTAGACATTATACTTGGTGGGTAGAGCCACATTTCATTGATCATTTACCTAGTCTGCTAGGGTTAACACCTTCAACAACACCTATAGTAGTGCCTGGATATTAGGCATGACATGTAAGGGAGTGTGGGGATAATATAGGTGAAAGAGTGCCTATAGATGTGCTTTTCATCTGGCCATGTTGATCAAGACCTTGGATAGGATGATGATTACAAAGAGGTAAGATTAATTGTAGAGGAAGACATGTAGGTGGTGATTGTTGTGCCATAATGGGTGTTATAACTACCACCATGGGCACCAAGATGATGCATACATCATTAGGTGTAAATGTAGGTGGAGATAAAAGAAGAGATAAAGATTCAAGAAGAGGCAAATGAGCATGTAGATTTTATAACACATCCTATAAAGATTTGGTCCATAGAATGATAGATTCATACTAGACCATAAATTTCTTGTTTTCTCCCACATAGTGTTACAGTACCTTAGAGACATGCTTCAATAGAGGTACTTGGTGGATGTGCTAATGGAGAGATTTTTATTGGTGTCTTATGTTTTTATATGTATTTTATGTTTATTATGTTCTTAAATTAGTTATATATTTTTTTACTAGATGATTTTGATATATTATATTTATGCGAGATCTAATATACATTTGGTTTTAAATTTTGCAGATACTTTGGAGGAGTTCAGATGGTCTATACTAGTTCATGCAACACACCATGATATTTTATATAATGTGTTACCACATCATGATATTACTAATATGATTGATCTTATTTTACCATTGACCTATATTATGCTAGTTGGTTTCAATTGGTGGTGAGGTAGTGTGAGATATGAATAGATGAGGAGATAAAACACAATTATCACTAGGATTAGGGTGATGGAGAGCTATGAGCATGGAAAATAGTAGCCATGAAGTAGGCTAATAAATGGATACATATAGAGAGTTAGGATGTGTTTAGGCCCAGGTGGCCAATCTACATGGACAACTAAATGGACTACATTTGTAGACAAATTCACTTCAGCACACCATTTAGACGGGATAGTCTTAGGCTTTGATGGGTAGTGTGGTCTGTCCCCTAAATGGGCAGGGTTGTTATTGTATTATGCTCATAACATGTTATTATTTTGTATGAAAATATATATATATATATATATATATATATATATATTGTTATGACTCTTGGATGTTATGGATGTATGTATTTTATTTTTATCATCTGTTTAATTTTTGATATAAGCTATGAGAAAATGTATGATGTATTTTTTATTCTTTTCTAGCAATTGTGAACAAATACATGGTTAAAAATAATGATATAAAAATGTAAAATGTAGAAATGTAAAATATATTAGATCTCATGAACAAAAATAGAATGTAAAACATAATAAATCATGTTGGGAAGTGTATAAAATGAAAGATTTTTTTTTTAAAACACACTAAATCAAGTTTAAAAAGCATGTAAAACGTAACTACATGACAAAATGTAATGAAATGTAAAACACACTAAATAATGTTGGGAAAGAATGTAAAACATAAAATAAGTAATTTGTAATAATGAAAATGTAAAACACACTAAATCAAGTTGGAAGCATGTAGAACACAAATGAATGAAAATAATGGAATACAATGTAAAACACACTAAATAATGTTGGGAAGCATGTAAAACATAGATAAATGGATTAAAATAATGAAAATGTAAAACACACTAAATTAAGTGAGGAAGCATGTAAGACATAAAATAAGTGACAACAAAATAACAAGTAGAATGCCCTGTAGATTTGTGTAAATCACTTGTTTAGAAGAAGTATAGTATTTTGTGACTGAATCATGGTATGAAGCTTGAGTATACTCTATGAGGAAAGCTTGGGCATATACAAGGTCTTACAGTACAACTCACAAAGGGTAAATCAATGAGGTAAACAATGAGAAATATAATGGATGGTAAATGGAATGTTTGTGAGGAAGACCCAGTCCTATCCAAGGTCTTATACTACAACTCATAAAAAGGAGAATAAAAAGGGTATGACCAACAAATAAATAATATTCATAAAGGATGAATATTAGGAATTATAATGAAATAAGGAATGGAAAAAGTGTGATATAGGCATTTTTCATAAACCTTAGTAGGTATGAGATATACTAAGTAAATAGGTAAGTATTATGAATTTATTGGATGCCAAATTCAAAAGATATTTGTTTGCAATAAACATAATTTTTTTTAGGTGAATAAGAGTAATACTAAGATAATCTCATGAAGGTTATATGCATAAGAAAATTAAAATGGGCCTACCTTCCCATAATGTGTTCCCCATTCCTTAGGACCCCTTACAAAGTCGTCAGTCTACTACGAATATGGGGTATTTGCATGAGAAAGTAGGTAACACTAGAGAGAATTATGAGATCTCCTAACTTAGTATACTTGCCTACTATACCCCAATGGACCTTGGCTCTATCATGAGACCAAATGTGGAGTTTTAGCTTCGACTAGGAATAAAAGACATGCTATGATATGAATAATGTCTTTTGGTGTGATTTTGAATTTTTAATGTTTAGTTTTGACATTTATTTAATTGATTTGGATTTTAAATTTTTATGACATTTTTGATCCCTCCTCCATACAGATTTATAATAACCAAACATGAGTGATACAAGTGACACACATAGATAAGCTTTAGGATTTAGTTATATGATACAAAATACCTAGAGATTTTATCATGTTGTTAAATAATTAGGCTTTCCTTTAAAAATGTATGTGATCTCAATACTAATCATATGCATGCTTAGTATGAAGGGAAAAAAGGTAAAAATGGAGATTAAAGAGATTTGTATATAGCGATACAATGATAAATATGGTAAAGGCAAATGTGTTACAAATAATTCCTAAAAAATTAAGCACAATACCAAGAAGGGTCATGAACCACCTAAAACATTTTTTTCCAAACCAACAGTACATACCAAGGGATTAACATTAAAATACTTACATAGAGGAATGACTATATATATAAAAGACCTCCTAATGTTAAAACTTATTCTTCTACTAAGATGTTACAAGTTCAATTTGATGAGTGAAGAGATAGATCACATGATATATTACACACACTATTAGATAAATGGTTGATTACACTTCCTAAAAACTACTATCACCCAACACACATTAAAAAATGTGAAAGGATAATCCATTTTCACTCACTATGGTATTAATGGGAATTATAATAATGATTGTTTCAAATTAAGACAAAAGATTTCACAACTTATAGATCGATGGATCATTACATTTTGAAAGGTAACATCAAGGTCCCTTTCCCCTACTTCTTATAGAGGTTATTATAAGAGGGTTGAGAAATCTTATTCCAATCATTTTAAGGAATACATGGTATATCAACCTTCATAGAAGTTAACCACTAGAACAAGTCCTTATCCCAATGTACCTTATATTATGATCAATCTTTTTGACATTGATCTTACTAAGGAATCATTGGTTAGTTGAGCTCTCACTAGAGGGACAAGTGGAGAAGGATTTAAGAAAAAATTGATAGAAAAAATAGATGCACCTGATAATCTTATAAATATACTAGTTATAGTGTTAAGAACAAAGACCATAAAACCAGTTACCACTTGATCATTATAGTCTAGCTTTATTATTTCCAACTAAATTTCATTATGTACGATGATTACCTCAATACCACTAACATATTTAAAATTATATTTCTAAATATTTTTTCACAAACACACATGTTACATTTAAATATTTATTATATAAATTAAATAATAAAGCATCCTATGTAGTAATCAATACAAATGCACATCCATTCTAAGACCAAATATAACAAAGGAATAACACACACCCATAATGATCCAAAGTTTAAATAATAAACAACATCAGTCATAGGTAGGGTAATATCCCTAGGTGTATATAAATCATCATCATTATCCATCTCAAAAAATCTCACATCCCTAGATGTGGAGGCTCTTAAATCCCATCTAGGTCTATGAGATCAGGATCACTCCCATAGTCTCTCCTCTAGTTAACCTAGTTGCAATGTTTGGTCATTCTCTAGGTGAAGAACATCATAGATATTGATCAATACCTACATAATCTCAGTTGAGATCCACTTTGGGATGTCTCACCTATACAAATATGCACATAACTCATCATACTCCATGAATAATTTATGCAATGCAACCACTAATCTAGTAAGTAGATCAAATAAGGGTGCATGAGTACTTGTAATGTATATAAGCCTCTCTAAAATTCCATCCCCAATAATGCCCATGGGTAAACTCTAAATAAGAGTTTATATAGTGTGACTTACCATCAATGAAAATTCCTAATTACTTTCAACCAATGATCATAAATACAAAATTAGATACATTTATTATATATGCTTCCCCAACACTATATCAATAAAAAAGAAACTACACATACCATACTCACATGTGGCCCTAATAATAGCCTCATAAAATTGCTATAGACTAATGGGATCTTCACCATGTCTACCTTCACTACCACCACCCTGAGCTGTAGGTATTACACCTAGGGTTAACCATCACTAGAATTAATAAAGGCCACTAAGAACCTACCCACCACTAAATATATGATTTTGTGCATCTAACATCATCACCTGTTGCCAATGGTATAATTGGATTCCTCTCTCCAAGAGGAAAAAGGGGTCAAATATCTATAAATGGGCTTGATATATTATTTGGCCTATGGCCAACTTTCACTATATGATGTCATAGATATGGATGCGAGGGAACCCCATGCTCAGTACCAAACTATCATAAAAATGTGATAATACTAAAATATATCATAAAATCTAGGAAAATGATCAACCAACCATATGATAACATGACAATGATGCAAATTCTATGCATCCTTAACCCACCCTAAAAATGTCCTATATGGCCACCATATAATATGGTCTAGTGCCAATCAATCCAATATAATTGTAGATATACTCTACCACATGAAACCACCCACTATGCTTTAAAATCCAATGGGTGGGCCCTTCCTTCTAAAGTCCCACCAATCAGTGATACAACTTAAATGTGCTCATTTCCCATATATACAAAATTTTACCAGCCCTTAAGGCACCATCCTATGTCTCTAAGAAAAAACTATATAAATAAATATATAAATGGGCTACCACAGTATGTCCCTAATAAAATATTACTACTTGATACTCAATATGATGAAAAATGTGGTACATCCAATAGGATATTACTACCCCACCACTATAAAAATATATGAATGAGTCTAGTAAACAATATATAACCTTTTTTAATCACAAACATCAACTCTGATAATCATATCTAGATGGATAGTAATGCTCAACTCTACTTTTTTAAACCTCTACTTAGTAAAGTACATGTGAGACTGATGAATATAACCAATGCTAGAATTTATAGATACATGTGCCCTATCTCTTATGATATGTTACCTCAAAATTTGGTATACATCTTCTAAAGTGATCATCATCTCCCATGTTGAGAGTTAAAAAGTGTAAGTGTCAGTGTTCCATCTATCAACTAATGTTATCATGAGATGGATATCATATGGGACCTATCCTATCTAGGTCACATATTCCAATCTTGCCTACTCAATAATACCCTAATCAACATCATTCAAGCCAAGCTCAATAAAGGTATAATTTTTTTGGCCATGCTAAAACTCATAGATATACACATCCTTATGCACAAATAATTTTTTTATAATAAAATTATCAATTTCAATAATTTTAAAACATATTCCAAGGTTGAAACTTGAAATCTCTAATAGATGGTAGCATTAGATGCTACCATCAATTCAAGATATTAGCGTAGGACACTACCATCCAAAATCAGACATTACCATCAAAGGATCAATGGTATTATTTGTATACACATAATATTTTCAAACATTTATTGATTATTGACACTTTGTATCTTAAAAGAACCTATTGAGTCTCAATATCTCTGAGTGCATGCCTTAAGGGGTGCAATGAGAAAGGGGTAGGTAGACCATCAGTGCTTTGTAAGATTATTGTTATTTTTACCATTTGCCATATATACACTTGTCTCCTAAAACCATGAACCCTAGGATTATTTCTCTCTTTCATAATCATTCATATCATTTTCCATGCTTTATCCCTCTTTTCCTTGCTTTATCTCCCTTATTCTTGATTAGAAAACTAGGTCAGCCATGTGGATTTTTAGGCTACATATTCAAAAAATTAGGTCAACTTGGCTGACCTAGTGTGTTTTGGGGACACTTTAGCTCTTTTGGTTTGTTATCCTCCTGGCTGACCTAGCACAGAACTAGTGAGTTAGCCCAAAAAAGTGCTAGGTCAACTCGGTCAAACTAGTACAACTGATATGTCCAAAAGTTTTTAGGTAAGAAAATACTATATATACAAAGTCATTTACCACCATTTTATAAGAGAGATTTGAATTAAGTGAAGAAGTGTGCATGAACATTTGCTTATTGACCATTCTAATTGAGGAATAAAGCTTTAGAGTTTAATATTTTTCTTTGTAGCTCTAATCTTGTCTTGTGGAGAAGTCTTTTGGATGCTTAGGTAGGTTGTGTAGCCTAGATCTAATTTATCTTGGTTATCCTTACAAACCATAATAATCTCTTGTGAATCACCTTGGCCAAGGGAGATATTGAGGATCAACAGGTTCATCTTAAAAGGTAAGTATTCCTAGCTTTATTTATCTTTTGTAAGATTAGATAGATAATGCAGTATGTATTCTTCTCTTCCACGTATTAGGATTCTGTATACATTGATGTGAGTATATGTCTCCTATGCATATCTAGTTTAATTATTGTTTATTTATTTTGTTCTAACCCCCACTTTGTGTCATAAGCTCTAGTGCACACTAGATTAGTTTACTTTTCTTATGATTAGAATAGTTTATTTTCTTATTTTTTAACATAAGTGAAATATCAAATCATAAGACTCTTTTAGGGTTGTATGATTGTGTTAGACTGTAGGCTTTGAAACCCTTCCTAGCATGATATGTTATGACAAGTGATACAAGTGATAACCTAATTAGGTCTTGTGGATCCCCATATTGGTCATGCTCCCACTTAATAAATGTATACCCAATCAAAAGTGTAGGTGTGCTCTATCTTGTCCGATCTAGGATTAATTCATATACATCATGCAATTTTGATTTCATACATTCTGGTGAACCCAATGTGGATAAAAAACTTGCATGATTTGTTCACTTTTATTTCATTATTTTTTTCATCATTTATATCATATATTTTGACATACTTGTTTGATTTTATCGACCCAATTATTTTTCTCTATGCATAAGAACAGGTAATTAGATCGATCAAATCAACCTAGTATAGGTTTTTAGTACTTTTTAGACTTCCAATTCAACCTACTAAGTCAAACAAGACAACATACCACATTTTTAGCCACTTTATATCAGGTTCTTATATAGCTTGATTGATTAAATTGACCTAGTATAGGTTTCATTTTTCCAGACATCCTGTTCAACCTACTATGTCAACCAGGTTGACCTAGTGCATTTTCATCACTTTTTTAGTAGGTTTTTGTATTGCTTAGTCGACTAGCTTGACCTAGTTTGTAGGTTTTTGACAAATTTATCCAAGGTTATCGATCAAAACTTTCCTTCATTTCCATCTCTAAACCATCAAGGTCAATTTTTTATTCTATGCCTCTTTTTGTTCTATACTGTCCTTTCAAGTTTACAGTCTTCAAAACTGACCCTACACAACCAACTAGATCAACCTAGTCGACCTAGTTCTATGTTTTGTGTTCTATCTAAAATAACTAGGTCAACATGGTTGACCTAATAGGTTTTCCAAACTCTATCTTCAATAGTACTAGCTTGACCCTATTGACCTAGTTTTGTATGTCATGCATATAGTGTTTTCACTATACCTTGTTTCAAAGTTAAACTTCACCTTGTATGTTAATCACATCTTTTCTTTCAGTTGTTTACATGCTTATAATAGTTCACATAGTCTAATTAGGAAGTTTTTAATTAACTAATTAGTTTCATTATTTATATTTTATGCACACATGGCCAAATCACATAACACCAACAAACATTTTAACATTTGACTACCCAGGCCAACCTAATTGGATTTCATCACCAAGGGGGAAGCCGACTTGATGCTTTGGTCAAGTATAAGACATGGTTAATGGTATATTATGGATAAGCACCTGACATACTTATCACTATGGTGTGTGAGGTGAGGGGGTAGGCCCCAATACCAATCCTATATCATTTCCACTATAGTCCCATTTATCTTAAACTCACCTGAAACCATCCATATATTGCTATAGAGTACCTTGCTTATAGCCAACTCCCTATCATTTAAAATCATTCTTAATAATATAATCAAAATTATAGGTTGACCAAGTATCTAATTTTACTTTCAAGTTATTTTCTTTCTCTTTGATCAATTGTGTGTGTAAAATCTTGCATTATCTAGCATTATTGTAAGAGTTTGCTTTGTGTGTATCAATTAGATTGGTCAACATCAATTCATTTGACTATTTGTTTCCCTTTAATACTTATTTATTTTCATTATTTTCATATTGTATTATTTTAATTCACAACTTTATATCAAAATTATCATATTCCCTACATCATCATGAATCAAACACATTTTAAGATTTATAAAATGGATAAGTAGAACTAAAGATATAGACAAAACAAGTAACCTATCTGCTATACTAAGTCAACCATATAGACCTAGTATATTTTTTAACCCCTATGTACTATATTAGGTTGATTTGGTCAACCTAACACTATTTAAAACCTCCTTTACTTTTTATTCCAGTCTTTGTATAGTATACTAGATTGACCTAGTTGACCCTATATAGTTTTATAGTCCCTTTTTTTCACTAGGTCGACCAAGTCGACTTAGTACAATTTTATATCACTTTTTGTTCTCCTTGTGTGGTTATATAGTCTTGTTTCATCATGATGACATATTTAAAATCTTACCTTAGTCAATAAAATTTCATAATTAAGGACTTGGATAGTAACCTCACTTATTTCATTACCTCTTATGAAACTATACAATTTCTTCCTTCCCCTTCCCATAAGCCTAAACCACTCACTAAAAAATGCAATGTAGTTGATATCCTTCATCATAATCCTCTTTCCAATACCAATGTTGGGAGTCATTAACCAAATAATACTATTCAAATTGATAATCTAGATGGTTCTCAAATATTCAAAAACCTTGATGATAATACTATTTACACTTCTCACAAGAATGGTGGCCTTACCAAGCTTCCTTATTATTCTACCATACTCAAGATAAATAACACAAATGTTGGAAATCATCCACATATAAATAATATTCCTCCCATCAACACTAACAATTCTCTTCTTATCAACATTAATACGCCTCCTACAAGCACCAATCCACCTATTAATTCAACTCAACTTCTTGCACAAGTTATCTACCAAATAAACATCATGCATAAAAATAATCAATCTCAAATGATGAACATGAAACAACACTTATGAAACATGATTAGCCAACCATATCAAGTCATCACGTCTCAACCAAATTAAAATTTTGTCCCTCCTTTTAGAGATGCCAATGAGAATATCATCCCTCAACCTCCAATGAATAACAAAATGCTCCAACATCTTCAAAATTAACATTGAGCTCCATTTATTTCATCCATAGATATTGGAAATATTTCTCCAACTATCACATATAATGGGACTAAAGACCCTACTCTCTTTCTTAAATATTTTGGTAATCTCTATAAGGAATGGGTCCAAATTAACACCTTTGCTACCATCAAGATCTTAGCCAAAACCTTTGTTGGTGATTTACTTGAATGGTACAACCAAATTATTAGACATTCCATCTCATAACTATATGATTTAGTCAATGTTCTATTAAATCAATTTCAACATGATGATCTTCCTAAAAATTACCTTAGCTATTTCATCAATGTCAAACAACTTCCTGATGAATCTGCTCATACTTTCATAAAACAATGGAAGTCCCTTACTCATAAAGTGGACCATAACATGAATGATTAAACTCTTTCAAAAATATTTGTCACTTCTCTTAAACCTTCCCTTTAATACAAAGTTTGAATATTTTCACTAAAAACTCTTGAAGAAGCCTTAAACTAAGAAAAAAGGAAAGACTTTCTTATGACTCAATTAGAACCATCTCAAACAACTAATAAATCATCTTTCCAATATTATTCTCATACCATTGATTCATCCAAGTCTCCCCAACCTCAAAATGGAGCATCCAATTCAATCAATTTTAACCTAGCCCACCCTCCCTTGAGTCTAGAATAACTTAAGGATAAATTGCCACCATCTAAACCCATAAACTTTGATCCTTCCAAACCTCCTCATAATTGGTAAAATATAGATATTTTTTTTTTGGCATGCTAATATAGGTAATTCTCATGAGTATTATCATGATATTCATTAATTTTTTACTTCTTCCCTACTTGGTCCACATTTCAATCCTGATATTCTTACCAAATAACATTATCAAGACTATCTTCAATATTCTCAAAGTCAATCTAAATAACCACAATCACATAAACATCAACTACCTAATAAACAATAAAAATCATCCCATACCTATACCTCATCTACTAATTTTTTTCAAACAACAATTGACCCCTTTTCCTACACTAATAAGGAAAGGATAGCTAATGTGAACAACTTTAAACATATTGTGGCATCCATTGAACCTCAACCTCTTAATTCACATGAACTAAAAGAGTACCTAATTCAAATTTCTACTCCAAATAATATCATACATGGTCTTATTTTACCTCCTTATCTCCTCATACCTCTCCTACACATCATATGTCACATTCAACCTCCTTAAAATCTAACAAACCAACACATTTACCTATTTCCAAATGCACCTACCAACCCAATGTAAATCATTCTAATGGCTCAATGTTACCTCATTCCAACTCACACTTTGGGGCATCTTTCGATGCCCACACACATGTCCACTCAAACTTTTGGGCATCTTGTGATTCCCATCCATATATTCATTCAAACTTTGGGGCATCTTGTAATGCCCATCCCTGCATCCACTTACCCTTTAGGGTGGGCATCTTGTGATGCCCACTCTTCTTCTCCAATGCATAATAATAAACACATACATCTTCAAGAAACCTTCTAAGCCTTATAGACTTGTATATCACATGCTCATCTTTGATATAGACATTAGCATAGATTTTACTTGTTCTTTTTGTCTCATGTTTCTTTCTTTTTATGCATTTGTCTTCTTTTTCACCTTCTTAAGCATCATCATTTTCTTTTATGTTGTTTTGGATTTATTATACATCACATTTGGCATTTGTTTTCATTTTTGTACTTATATATCTCTTTTATTCTTTATATTTTTTATGTCATTCTTTGCCTTATTAGATTTATGATCACTTTTGCCCCTTTATTTAGCATTTACCTCTTGATGTACCATAGTCTTCTTTATCTTCTTGCATTTTATCTTTTTGACAACCCTTGGATTTTTATTTTATGAGTTTCTTTGTAAGACCATGGATAAGACCCGACCCTCATAAAATTAACATCTTTTCATGTTCTTTATGATCCTTTTTCTCAACTTTAGCTTTTGCTTATTTTTCTAGTTAGAATTTGCAAAAAAATAATATGTTAGCATGTTTTCATCCATTTCCCTCATTCTTATGATAAGTAATCACATTTTACTTTCATTTTATCCATTTTTTCCCTTTGTCACATTTTTTGAAATTTTAAGCAATTTAAATTGTTCCATGTGTCATTCCTCTTGATTTCCCCTTTTTCTCATCTCCATATTGGATAAAACAAGGTCAAAGTCAAGATAGCACTTTTATTGCACCTAGATTTATGAGACTCTTAGACCCAATGCTCTTTGAAATTTATCTCTCTTAGCTACCTTGTCCCAAGTTTTCAAATGAAAGTCATATTTAACACTCATGTTTAGTTTTCTAAATCCGTATGGAGGAGGAATAATAAAAATCCATCAAAATAAAGTTAAAATCCAAATAATTTGAAACAAGAGGCAATTATATCTAAAAGGAAACATACAAAATCTTAAAAGTCAAAATCACACCAAAAGATGTGATTATAAGCACATCTCTTATCTCTAATTGAAGCTCAAACTCCACAGTTGGCTTCACATAGAGTTGAAGTCCTTTGGGGTGTGATAGTCTAGTAGATTAGAATAGGGTAATTCAAAAAAAATCTATGGTACTACCCACTTTCTCATGCAAGTACCCAATCTTCGTAGTAGACGGATGTCTTTGTAAGGGGTTCTAAAAAATGGGGAACATGTCGTGGAGAGGTAGGTCCATTTTAATTTTCATGTGCATAACCTTCATTAGATGACATATATACTCCATTTTTTTACCTAAGACTTGTGTTGTTAAGAGAAGTTCTTCATAGTCCCTAAGGTTGACAGTCCTCTTGCTTTGACAAACCTAATTTGAGTGTCTTGACTTTGATAAAGATTTCTCTCTACTTTGTTTTTTCCTTCATTCTCCCCTCCACCCATTTAATTTCCCCCCTTAAAAGAAAATTATGATTCCAAATCTGTTTTCCCTCTTCTATACTTCCTTCTTATTCATCTCTTAAAAACACAATAGCACTACTTTGTTTCATTTTTATTTATCCTTAGCACAAAAAAAACATGTTTGAGTAACTATGGATTACTCTTTTATTTCATTTATCATTATTATACCACCCTTATATTGTGAACAATTGAGTCTACACCCTTTTTCCATTCTTAAATGTTTCTCTTTATGTATGCCTTCTTCATGTTTGTATTCCATATTGACTTACATTTAATTCAACATTCTCTCATATTTTTCTTTATGTTTGATTATTTCATGCCTATCTTACATGAGCTTTAATTTTCACCTTCTTACATATCTTTGTTCAAGTTTTCTTGCATTGATATTTCATTTATCATTTCATGTTTTATATGTTTCACATCATAATTTAGTATGTCATTCTACTTATCATTTGTATTTTTATTTCCAGTATCATTTGTCATTTATTTCATATTATTTGTCATTATTTTTGTCATTAATTTCCTAATCATATGTCCTTCATGTTCCATAATTTTGTCCTTCATTTACCATAAATATTTTTGATTTAAAATTGCCTTAACAATCCTAATTTGACAAAATTTCATAAAAATCTATGTACCTACTAGCTACTATATGCCTATCTTCCTAAATTTTGATTTTCGGCTCTTTTTTGCACTAACTTTTACAGGTTCACCTAGTGTGCTTTACATTGGATGCCTTCACTTTTTTGTCATCTTTTTATATATCTATAGCATTAAGGTAAGTTAAAGGTATGTGTTTTTCAATTTAGTCCTTTCATTTATATTATTTATTTCTTATTGCACCATACTTAGCATCAGTGTTGTGTGTTATCATGTTTTCTTCTGAAGCACCATCTTGTGTTGCACTTACGTGACATGTGATAATATTTGGTTGGGGAATATGTATACACATAAATTTTTAAAATTTTATTGATTACTGACACTATGTATCTTGCAATAATCTATCAAGTCTCAATCTCTTTGAGTGCATGCCTTAAGGGGTGTACCGAGAAAGGGGTGGGTAGACCATTGATGCTTCATAAGATTGTTATTCCTTCTGCCACTTGCCATCTAAAAATTTGTCTCCTAAAACCATGAAACCTAGGCTTATTTATCTCTTTCCTAATCATTCCTATCATTTACCATGCTATATCTCTCTTTTCCTTGCTTTATCTCCCTTATTCTTATTTAGTAAACTATGTTGGCCATGTGGATTTTTAGGCTACCTGTTTAGCAAAATAGGTTAACCTAGTGTGTTTTGGGGACACTTTAGCTCTTTTAGTTTTTTATCCTCCCAGTTGACCTAACACAAACTTAGTGAGTTAGCCCAAAAATGTGCTAGGTTGACCCAGTTAATCTGGTACAACCAATATGTTCAAAAGTTTTTAGGTAAGATACTATTATATTTATAAGGTAATTTACCACCATTTAATAAGAGAGAGATGAATTAAGTGAAGAAGTGTGAGTGGACATCTACTTGTTGACCATTCTAATTGAGGAATAAAGATTTAGGGTTTAATACTTTTCTTTGGAGCTCTGATCTTATCTTGTGGAGAAGTCTTTTGGATGCTTAGGTAGGTTGTGTAACCTAGATTTGATTTATCTTGGTTATTCTTACAAACCACAACAATCTCTTGTGAAGAACATTTTCCAAGGGAGAGATTGAGGCTCATAGGTTTATCTTCAAAGGTAAGCATTCCTAACTTTATTTCTCCTTTGTAAGAGTAGATAGATAATGTAGTATGTATTCTTCTCTTCCATGTATTATGATTCTATATACATTGACGTGAGTAAATGTATCCTATGCATGTTTTGTTTATTTATTTTATTCTAACCCCCACTTTGTGCCACAAGCTTTGGTGCACACTATATTAGTTTACTTTTCTTGTTATTAGAATAGTTTTTTTTCTTGTTTGTTAGCATAAGTGAAAATATCAAATCATAAGACTCTTTTAGGGTTGTGTGATTATGTTAGACTATAGGCTTTGAAACCCTTCCTAGCATGATATGTTATGACAAGTGATACAAGTGATCCCCTTATTGAGTCTAGCGCATCCCCATATTGGTCATGCTCTCACTTAATAAGTGTATACCCAATCAGAAGTGTTGGTGTTCTCTATCTTATTTGATCCAGGATTAATTCATGTATATCATGAAATTTCAATTGCATACATTGTTTAAATTGGTGATGGTAGTGTCTATCAACTTTTAAAAACTCAAAAAAATTGAAAAAATAAAAAACGTCATAAAAAAACCCAAAATATACAACATTTATGCTTCTTACTAGCTCCTCAAGCTCTCATCCTCCTAAAGTGGCCCAAAATAGCTCAAATTGCATCAGTCATACAACTCATCCACAATGAATTTTAAAATAGTTCTAGAGTATAATTTTTTCAAAAGTTCAAAATTAAAATAAAATGAAAATTAATTTTTAGAACTCATTATATAACTATTGATGTCTCAACTATCAAAAATTCAAAGGACTATATCTCAAGCATCATTTACCCAAATTAAAAACTTTAATTTACATTATGATCCATGCAATGATCCCTTCCATACTTTGTCAAAATTTTAACTATTTTTCACACATCTATTATTTCTTAATTTTTTTAATCCAATAAAGGAACCACTCAAATTTGAAAATACAAATGTATAATGCTACCAAATTTTTGAGGCACAACACCAATACACAATCTTGTTTCATATGCTTGATCTATATACATAATATCCACTTCATCTTTTTTCAATGTAGTTACTACCAAATTCTACTCCCCTCACCTCAAAAAGGGGGCATATAAGTGGGGGCATGTCATAACAACATACCTACACATTTACACAATTTCTAGATCTTTGTGAGGGCATGTTGTAAAGACATGACCTCCACACTTTTACACTTACTCATTGTATTTATATTTTAGTGAGGGAACCATAAAGATAAGACCTCCACACTTACACAATATCTAGTTCAGTTCATGATTCAGATAAATATATAGGTCCAAATTTTTTATACATTAGCACTAATTTTCATAGATTTGGGATAAAATGTCTTAGATATGTGATACTATTATTACACATAAAATATAGAGTAAAAATATACATTTCTCACACTAGATATGATAAGTGGAATGCATGTATTTCATTCTTTCTACTATCTACCAAATTTATTGATTTATCTCTCAAATTCATCATATTACAAAATATTTCACTAGGACACACCAATTACACTGGAAGCACGGTTACTAAACCTTATCTATCTATAATAATTGGTTATTTGTATAATTTAAAGTGATTAAATCATTCAAACTCACCAAATATGTAGGTTGGGTTAATTAAATCAAGCAACCTCACCACATTTATAGGACAAGTTTGATTAAAGAACTCACCCTACATCAAATTATATATATGTTTACACTTGAGTTATGATGGTTAGGATGTAATACTCTTGACAGTCATAACACCACTCTCCTTATACTAGGTTAGGGAATGATCACCTCACAACTCTCTTTGTTATAGATATGACACCTCTAGCCCATATGACCACATATGCACCCACTCATTTTCCTAGCCATAAAATGAATGAGGTCTCAAGTCCCTTACTACTTTGCTAGCTTCCATAGTGGAACCAATGTCCCAAGATCATCACTATGTAACACAAATGCATGTGTATAATATCCATGCTCTTTATTTATTTAGATACCTTATATTTCTAATCATTTTTAGATTATATACACTGATTACACTATGGCATACTTTTGGTTGTAGGTAATATTGAAACAACAGGTTCACAATGAGCTCAAGAAAAGACAAGGTGTGTCATATACACTTAGGCACACATTTTATTTCCTTTAAACTAGTAATTTCATTTTCATGTATTAATAGATTAAAGGGGGGACATCTATATACTCATATTTGGTACAAGCATAATTTCATAGTATGTTTTAATATATTTTACAAGTATAGACCTTTTGATAGAGAGTTAAGCATCTAGTGGCACAGTCTCACATGAACCATTTTAGCTTATGCTCCTTGTATTAATGTTATCTAATCATTTATTATTTTTGATTATCTAGTTTCCTCTTTTGTATTTTAATTCAAGGATTCCTACCGATGTTCTAATCATTTCTATATTTTTAACCCTAGACACTATGGATGGATCATGACACTAGCATCGACGGTAGTGTCCAAACTCAATAGTAGTATATAGCCTTATCTTTTGATCAATTTTTTTCACTTTTCATCTTATGATTGTTTGTTAAAACCTTGTATGTTATTCTATTATTATTTTTTTTTCACCATTAGGTTCTAATTCAAAATTAAAGGGGTTCCCTATATATATATATATATATATATATATATATATATATATATCATAAAATTTATTTAATCAAGAAATATTCTCAATTAGCACATACTTTATCTTATTCAAAATCTCTTGAATCTCATTATCTATATAACTTCTAAAACTGTAAATTTGAAGTATTCAAAAGTCAATTTGCATTTTCATTACTTATACTAAGGGTCAAAATAAGATAAAAACATATAGTTGTATAATAACCATTATAAACACATACCTAAGAAGGATAAATACATGTGAGTCTGAGGCCATATTTAGATTATATGGTTATGTAGGTAACACTTAACAATAGTTAGGTTGTTATGGTTAGCTCAACTCACATGCTAACCCCTTTTTACTAAGTTGTAGGAGGTCAAAGGAAAAAGAAGCTAGGGTTTTACTCATTGATTGTATTGAATGCATAATTCTATCCATTTAGAAGGATCAAATAGGGCTACAGGTAATGTCACAACTTAAAATAAATTTTGGATTATTTTTAGATAATGTTTAGGGATGGACACCTACATCATATTTGGACACTTACGTCAACAATAGTGTCCTGAGATGATGGTAGTGTCTAGGTGGAAAAAACAAATAAGAAATAAAATGAATAGAAAATATAACTTATTCACATGGTTTGAGATGAATCTGATTCACTATTGAAGTTCAAGACAAAACACTAAAAAATATGTTCCTTCTTTATCCCTTAGTTATATTGTATTTATTTCATTTATTGCATAGGCTTGTATAGGTTAATTTTCAATAAATTGTCATCTCTTGCTCAAATATGAATATTATTTTGTTACATTCAAATTTTTTATTTGTATAAGAATAATAATAGATTAAAATCCATAAAATAATAAATATCATATTTAAAATTATAATAAAAATGATGGGAAACAAGATGAATAATAATCTAAAAATGAAATGAAGCCATGAAATACAATTCCTATCAAAACAAAGGCTTGATTTTGCTACCTTCATACACTTTCCTATATAGGATTTTCAACTTCTCACTTGTCTCTTCAGTCCTTCACTTGTATCTTTGGATTTTTAATGCCTTTTCCTCTTTATTTTGTCTTTACATGATTTTTATCCTTTTACATAATTTCCAGTTTATAATAAATTCTACTTCCCTATACCCATGCTAACACTCATCTATACTAAAATAGGTGTCTCACCCTAAGAAACTTAGATAAAAGGCCCTATTTAAGCAAGTTTTACAATTTTACTTCTTTATCATGCATTTAAGGTAGCTACATAACTACTCATAACTATTCTCTTGAAACTTTTGTGTCAAAACTCCCCACTTTATTACTATAACTATGTATACAACCTCAAATGAATTTTATTTTTTCAAAACTATAAACCCTTTTCCTTTCAATCTACATCTAGATTGAAAGCAACAAATCTATACACCCTGGGAAGATACACTATTCTCCCCATTTCTTACTCTTCCCACACTAAAGGATTCAATTACACTAATTCTAGTGGAACTTATAAGTTTGGAATCAAAAGGATATAGTTCAAAATCAGAGGACCATATGCCACAAAAAAAGTAACTTTGGAAGTATCAGTTGAAGAAAGACAAGAAAAAAAATCAAGAGAACTGTTGCATAAAATCTTATCCAACTGACCTACCCATGGTTGACTTGGAAAGAGTGTTAGAAGGCCTAGAGAGAGTTGTACTTAAATAAATCACCAAAGAATTAATTCACATGGAAGATAAATTAACACTTAAGCCATGTAAAGATCTATCCACATCTATACCTATTCTTATGCTTTTTCAACTACCAACAACTATTATATTAAAAAAAACTAATGCCTTTGTGTGTAGGCACATAAAAAACTATCAAAACTTATCTATAGAATAAAATCATGAATTTATGATCCAAGCCATTGTGTAATTTTTTTTAATTACTATTTCTCATTAGTCAAATGTTGATACCATTTTTATAGTAGTAATACCATAAGTTGCATACCTAGTTATTTATCTATTTCTCTAAATTTTATTCTTCCATTATTACAATCACTATGCATTTTCTTATATCCACCATCCATGTGCATGATTTAGTTATACCATATATTTATATTTACATGCAGTCAAAAATGTCTATCCTTAGCTCTCTTGAACCCATGTCCTCAGCCACTTGAATATTCTATCTATATGGAAGTAACTATATTGTTATAAATAATGAGAACTTATGGTAGCTTTGGAAGAGCTAATATAAATAGTATAAACTTTCCCATTGAAGTAATATTAAAATTATATCTCTTTCCATCAATCACAAGTGTTGTATCAACACATGATCTCCTTGCTGCCTCTAACTCATGAAAATTCCCAAAACCCTATCCTGATAGTCGAATAGGTCACTGAGATTAACAAGAATATGGCACAAATCTCAAATTAGGCTAAAGTCTTTGGCTTTAAAAAAAACACATTATTGACTAAAATTTAGTAGGGATAATAATAATATAATAAAAATACATAAAATAATAAATAAATATATTTAAAACTATAATAATGATGATAAGAGACAAGATGAAGAATAATCTAAAATCTAGATGAAGTCATAGAAGTCAAATACTATTAAAATAATGTCTTGATTTTAACTTATTCATACATTTGCTTGTATAGGATTTTTTACTTCCCACTTGTCTCTTTGGTTCCTCACTTGTCTCTTTGGATTTTTAATGCATTTTCCTTTTTCTTGTCTCTTTACATGATTTTTATTCTATTACATAATTATCAATTTATAATAAATTATACTTCCTTATACTCATGCTACCATATAATGTGTTTATGTAATAGACACATTTAACATAAAAAAAAATTAGAATTCCTTAGGCCACCTTAACAAAAACAAATTATACAATTTTTTTGGGTTTTATATGGAGATGGTGTTGTAAAATTTGTTTGAAAAAAAAGGCCTAGGTTGGGTGTTATAATCACATGAAAATCAACCCATGAACACTCAAGAAAGAAAAGAAAATGTTTGTAATGATTTGTGTTCATATTTCATGATTAGAGGACTCTAATGGATGTTCAAGGCTATTGAATTTTTATTATCAAATAAGATAATTAAGGTAAGCAACAAAAAAAATAGGAAAAAGGTGAAAAATGGGTGTTTTTGGAGGTGTGTAGGTTGGAGAGAATGGTACATCCATTTAAAAATGTAAAACCACACTAATGTTGGTTTTTATTATAAATGGTGTAGGTAAAAATCTCTAAGGAACATTTGTCTTTAGTAATGAGAAATTGAGCTCTGAAATTCTATGTAAATGTTTGACAACATGTTTGAGATCATTTTTAGACTGTTGTAATTAAGGAAAATAAGTGATGAGTGTGTATTAGGTAATTTAAAGTGTTTCTTTACTAAATATTATGAAATAATAGGAATCAATTAGTTTCTTTATTTATTTTTAATGATTTGGGTATATGGGTGTGCCTTGAAAAGACTTGAAAATTTGTATTTCAGCCAAAACAATAATAAAATTCTATGTAAGGTTCATAATAGGTTGGGAATATGTTACTATAGGTTGATATATTTTTATGAGTACTCATATCCCTATCTCATGTCTCATTAAAGTATATTTTGAGTTTAGTGCAATTTTACTTACTAGTTAAAATTTCTCGTTAAGTGACATAAATTGTAAATTTCTAAAAAAAAGACACTTAAAGAATGGGAATGCCATATAAATGGATAAATAAGTGTGGGAAAATTTCTTAGGATTCTAGGACTAAGTTCATCTTTCATTAGACCCCTATATTAGACTACAATAATTGGTATTAGAACAAGGTTTTACTTGATGGGTTCTACATTTGAAGACTCCAATTGAGTCATTATCAAATTGTGAAAGAGAAGTTTGAATTTGTTGTAGGTGAAAGACAAGTCTTGAAATTGTGAATAAAACATGAGAGGAACTTGTTAAGTCTATTATAGGTTATGAAAGAGAATCTAGTTCGTGGAAAAGATATGGCATGAAAAAGTGGAAGAGCACTAGGACTAAAAGACTTGACAAAGATGTTGAAGGAAATCCAAGAAATATTGGATGTTATGGAGATTGAAAAAGGTAGAGGATATTTGAAAGATTTCAGTTAAGATTAAGGGGAAGCACTAAATTTTTTGAATGAATAAGTGATTCTAAATATGGGAAAAGGAAGAGCTAAAAGAGGAAATTTTGTTACTATTGATAAGAGATGTATAGAGGAAAGTATAGGAAAAATTAAAAAATGTAAGGAAATGCATACATGAAAGAGAAGATAATTTTGTTATCCATCATGTGTTTATAGGTGGAGATTAAAGAGTGGAAGAGATGGTTAAAAAATATTCAAGATAATAAAAGTGACTCAAATTCATAGATTGTAGTAATGAAGATGATGCTAGAAGAAATGGTGTCCTAACCTTGGAATAATACCAATGGGTAGAGGAAAGAGAATTGTTGAGAAAAATATGATCATAGAGCCAAGAGTAGAAGATATCATTAGAGGAAAATTTTTAGCATAAGTCATAATGAAAGAAAAAGATAAGCCCACTAGTAATGTTATTTTTTTGTGGTAGAGAGAGTCTAGAGAATCTTATGAAATAGATAGTTGAGTTAGATTTTTTTTGAAGTTAAAAGTGTAGAAGAGCCATTGAGAGTAAAGGTTGAAATAAAGAGGTTGTGTGATAGTGAAAATGTGCTTTTGAGAGTTATCCAAGTGAGGAGACAAGATAAAGGAAAGAAAAAAGTGAGAATTTGGGAACATATTTCCAAGTTGATGGGTCATGTTGTGCACCCAAAATTGAAAAAAATGTGGTGGAAGAAGCTCCAAGTTTTGAGACTTGAAAAATATGAGAAGAGGATTTCCTTGAGATTAAATAAGAGGGTGAAGTTTCCATGTGAGAAGAACCAATATATTTTTAAAAAATAACAAAGAGAAATAAAGATGTGAGTAGCCCATAGAGGAAGGAATCCTCATAGAAGAAGATGTGAAGGTTATAGACTATTCAACGGAATAAGGAGGCCCATTATTAGATATGAGAAATATTTTTTGGTATCTAATAAGTGGGAAAAGGTATAAATATTCTTAGATAAGTAGATAAATGAATTTAATTTTACTCTTATGTAGGGAATGAAGGTTGAGGACAACCAAGGAAAGTTACATGTTTCCTCCAAGGAAAAAATATAGGTGAATGAAAAGGATAGTCAAAAAGAGTTTAAAATTTCCATAAATGGAAAAATGAAGGTGGTTAAAGTGATGTTAATGAACATAAGGAGAGTATGGTTGAAGACTATCTACATGAAAAAGAAGAATGAAATAAAGTGAATAATGAAGAAACAGAGATTATAGAAGTAGTTATTTTATCTGATATAGAATTAATGTGGTGATTAATTCTAAATTAGATAAATGGAATAGAATAAAATAGGTTAATATAAATACAATTTTAAACAACAAAATGAATATAAATAACTAAATTTGACAAAACAAAATAGAAATGGACAATGCTGAAATATTCAAAGGAGAGATGAAATTAGCTTTTTGAGTTATTAGGTGACTGAATTGGAAAAAAATACACAAATAAACAAAATGTAAGAACATAAAAAAATCTTCTAGAAGTTGAGCTTGAGTTCCCTCAAGGATAGAAATTCCAATTAAAGGACACGAGTGACTACTAGTTTTATCCTTGTTGGTCTATCTTGTCTTTTTATAAAAAATTAGAACTTATGGAATAGTTAGGTGTGACAATGAAAATTAGGTATTCTTGCATTGATTTTGTCTTCTAAATTTTGTAGAGCCCTATTATATGCCTTTTTGAAGTTGAAAACCCTAAATTTGTGCCATAAGGAGAGAAAAAAATGTGGAGTAAAAATGGGTTAGCAGTTATATTTGTGTTATACCTCAACACCCTATTGTGTTGGGCATTGCTTATATACCAATACTCTGAAGAGGGATTAAACCTCTATGTAGTTATTCCACCTATGTGTTTTGTGTAGTTGTGATCCTTTGAATATATTAATGCATATATAATTATATTGAATACTTGATCATACTTGGATAGGGATACATAAAACTAAATTCAAACTTGGTTTATGACTTCTTAAAGTTCTTAGAAACTGATTTGAGTAGATTATGAATCTTTTGATCAATGTGCACTTGTGGAAATAAGCTCTTGTAATATAATTGATAATCTTGCCAAGATGTCCATAATTAATGAATTTAATGTGATTTTATAGTGGTTAAAGAGGTAAAAAGACCCAATTGAGAGTTTAAAAATCTAAATTACAACGATAAGGATACTTTCCTTTTTTGAAATTTGACTATTTTGATAGGACATAAAAGATAAACAAAGACAAGAATGTTGGACATTCCTGTCCTATTAGGACTTACTATCCATTTAGGAAAGGTGCTAATTTTGGAGTTTGAGGCAAGGAATATAGATGCATAAAGGTTTTTTCAATAGTGAGTTCATTTTTGTAGGTGATAATAAATGGCCTTGTGATGAAAATAGGTCTCCCCTTATGTTTATGATATGTAAAATTGATGAGTTAGGTGTCAATTAAGTGCACATGTCAATTAATGGTAAAAAGGGATAAAATATCCATGATCTAATATTTTTGACCAAATTTAGGTCACTACAATATTATTCAAGAAGAATATGGTAAAATTTAGGTACCAATGAAGAAAAATAAACTGGGAGATGGAAAATCCCATAATTATTCTATTGTTTATTTGTTTGTAAATCCATAAATGAGAAGAAGGTATAATATATTTTTTCATGTGAGCAACAAAAGGAAACCCTAAGAGGTGAATATATGAATGTGAAAGGCTTTTAGGCACTAAATATTTATAAAAACTAAGCAAAGCATATGAAATAAGAAGATAAGGTCCTCATGAGAGAGTATAGAGATAGAGAAAATGAAGAGGAGTTTAGTCATCCATTAGAGGTGAGAAAAGAAATTGAAGAGGGAAATAAAAATGAATATATGTTGATTGAAGAATTTATTTTAGTGAAAAAAAAATGTATTTGAAGGTCATTCATATGAAGTTGATAATGGACCATCTATAGTCCATCATGTGAGTACAAGTTGTGAAGAGAATGTGTATTTGGAGAACATGCTTACTTGGCATGGTGAAGAGATAGAAGAATTATTTGTGGTAACTCTTAATTCCCATAATGTTGTTGATTTATATGTAGGTAAAATAGTTTATAAGATGATATGAGATATAAAAAGTGTAGTTTATCCCTACAATATTATGTACATGAGAAATCAATAGAAGTGGAAAAAGGAGAAGTTATTTTAATAGTTGGATAATTATTTGATATGGATGTGGTAGTGGTAGAATATGGTATTCAAATTGAAATAAAGGGAATGGAGAGTTAATAGAAAATGGGTTCATTCAAAAGATGTCCCCAATAGGACATACATTTGGGAATTCACTCAAAAACAATAATTAGAGGTGGGAGAAGATACACACAATATATTGAAGTAAATTAGCGAGAAGGAGAAAATATTATCCATAAATAGTGGTGGCTATAGGAAGGTATGAATTCATTATCCATTTTAATAAATGGGTAGATAATGAAGTTAAATAAAAATAAGTTAAAAATTAACAGGTATATGATATATTAAAAATCATTTTGGAAACAAGAAGAGAGGAAGAATGTCACTTGTGTGGCATAGAGAAAAAATAATGAGATAAAGATGGCGGTTATGTTTATGCCAAAGAAAATGAAGGATGTACAAGATGTGGGACCAACCCACATAAAAGTTGAAGGATGGACTCTCATAATTCAAAGGTTAAAATTTTCCCATATGGGAAATGTGAGTGCAATTATCTTTGCAAATGGCATGCTTGTGATGCCTAAGAGGATGAAGAAAAGTGATAGAAATCAACCTATAGCTGAGATAATGAATATGAAGAGAGAATAAAGAAAATAAGATTACGGGAGTGAGATGGAGGATATGATATTATTATCAACCTAATCATGTGTAAGAGGGTGATGTTTTAGCTGAAGCATGTCTCTTGAAATATATGAATTTGAAGGTAAATGATGTGCAAGTAAATGTACATGATACTTATTTGGAAATAACATTGAATGAAGAGGATTATATTGTTAAAACAAAGATTCCATTGGAGGATATGCTATGGGGATTCCTCATTACCATGATACTAATTATATTAGGTTTGTTTTAGTAGTTTAGGAAGATAATGAGGTTGAGATCATGCAAAGAGAAGTTGTAGCAGAAGAGGAGTTGTAAAAGAGAGATGTTGCAAAAATGGTGGTGTTGAATGGGATAATTATCGTGGGAATTATTGATTCTTAAATTTCTTAGTTCACTGATTATGTTGTAAGTATGGGTGAATTCTCAAAATAAGAGGAGAATGTTAGGATGAAAAACTCAAATGAGTGGGCCTTTGGAGGCCAAACATGGGATATGTTTACAATTTTGATGAAGAGTGGATATGATGGATTATTTGATAAGAAATTATTGAGAGAAGAAATTAATGGGAGATGGTATGAGCTATAAGAGGAAGGGAAGCCTGATTTTAATGCTTCTGTTGGGGGGAAAGGTGGTTTGTTCAATTCCAATAATGACTTGAGAAACAATGGTGTTGAATAAAATTAGTGGAGGTAGACGAATAGTAGTGGGTCAAATCCCACAAGAGGATGGAAGATGAGAAAGATAACATATTAGAGGAGGTGGATGGACTATTACCAAACAACAAGAAAGGAAAATAGATGGATGACTAGAGTTATATTGAGGAGGATGGTTTATAGACTAACATGTTGTAGGAAATGGAAAAATAAACATATTAAAAAACTTCAGAGGTACATAATAATGTGGAAGGGGAAATCATGGCAAAGAAAGTTGGATAAAAGGGTAGTTATACTACTCAACCTAGCTTTGTGAGTAGGATCTCACAAATATTTATACCTCAAATTTTTGATGCAAGAACATCCAAGGTGAACATGGAATCTTGATCACCAAAAAATAATTATTTGAAATTTTGTTTGCATTTTATCTTGCTAGAATTTCATCAAACACTTAGTATACACAAAATGTTGGTTGAATGTCCTCAGGATACCTTAGCTAAAAGAAATTGTATGGATTTTTTAAGTTTTTTTATAGAGATTGTGTGGTAAGATTCTTTTGGAAAAACAAGGGCTAGGTCTAGAGTTAAAAACACATGTAAATTAGCCCATGAACACTCAAAAAAGATAAAAAATATTTTTAATGATTTTTATTCATATTTAAAGATTAAAAGAGTCTAATGGATGCCCAAACTGGCTATAAAAATGTAAAAAAAAAAATTGACGCAACAACCAAAAAAATAGAAAAACAATAAAAAAAGAGGAGGAAAATGGTGTTTTGGGGTGTGGGTAGGTTAGATTGAATGGTGCATCCATTCCAAAATGTAAAAATAGATTTTATGTGGGTTTTTCACATAAATGGTGTGAGGAAAACTGTTCAAGGAATATTCATCTTTAGTAATTAGAATATAAGCTCTAAAATTATGTTTAAATGTTTGACAAAATGTCTAAGAGAATTTTTGGATTGTTGTAATTAAGGAATATAAGTGTTGAGTGTGTTAGGTAATTTTGAAGTGTTTTTGGGGCAAATATTGTGTAATTAGAGGATTCCATTTGTTTCTTAATTTTTCTTTTGTGATTTAGCTAAAATATGTGCCTTCGAAATACCTAACAAATGTATTTTGACCAAAAAATAATCTAAGTTCTATGCAAGGTTAAATATAGGTTAGGAATGTGTTAGTATAAGTTAAGATATTCATTTTAAGTACTCGTACCCCTTATCTCCTCTCTTATTCACTAGATTTTGATTTTAGTGCAATTTTACTTGCTTACTAGTTAAAATTTCATATTAAATGATAAAAAATGTAAATATCTCATAAACAACCATTAAAAGGTTAAAAATACTATAGGAATGGATATATAAGTGTGGGAAACTTTTTTATGTTGTTATGACTAATTTCATCCTTCATTGATCCCCATATCCTTGGTTGTATTACTTTTAAGTACAAAAAAAACTTCTTGAATATATTGTTTACAGACACAAGATCGACATTGATCCTACCAAAATTAATGTCATCATAGATATGCTACCATTTAGGATGAGCATGTTATCTAAACTATCCTTAGTAATTTAGGTACCCTTTGGAGATTCATTTCAAACCTGACATATGTTTTTGATTTGATTAAATAGTTTCTTAAAAAAACAAAGCAATTTCATATGGACTCAACATTACCAAGAGGTTTTCAATGTAGCCAAGATGTTTTTGATCTCCCCTCCCACACTCATGCCTATGAAGTTGGATAGACATCTAATTCTATATTTAAGGAGATATAGACATATCCATTACAAGAATTTAGCCCAAGAAGATGATGATGATATAGAAAGGGCCATTTGTTTCATTATTAATACCTTATTGGATTATGAGAAAATATAAACTCAAGTTGAAAAATAGTGTTTGGGGATTATTTTCACCACTAAGAACTAGGGGAATTACATGATAAATAAGGAAACTTAGGGTATCCTTAAATTTGATTTGTTTTACACCTTTTGATCCCAACCTTTTCTTTTCAAGAAAGTGGAACATTTTATCAAGCTAATCAATGCGTTTGAGCTCACCTGCATGAATTAAAAGCCTATTAAAGGGTATATAATAGTTTATTGGATAGTTTATTAACCTTTAGATAATTAAAAGTTGGTAGATGAAAATTTTCCCAATGAGTGCAATCTCCTCTTGGACCTCCCCAACATTTCCCAATCCCCTTGGTATAAGGACACCACCAAATTCATGGTCAATTGATCTTATCTCACAGGGTTTATTTATCAACAAATAAGGTGCCTTAGAATGGTCACATCCTTGTATGAGCTCCTTAAGTTGGTTATTTATTGTCAGTCATTTGACAAAATATTACTTGATGTGTTAACACAAATGACTCCCTTAAAGTTTTATTAGTGTCATGGTGGCATATGTAGTGGTCATGTAATTTCCATAAAGATTCATCATGTGTGTTATTTTTTTCCTACTATAGAGCATGATGTAGTTGATGTCATAAGAATGTGTCCTAAGTTTCAAGAATTTTCCCATGCCATCCACATTCCTTCTCAATCTCTCTAACCCATTGTTACCTTATGGCCCTTTTCTACTTGGGGGTTTTTATAGGTAAGCTTACTCCATCTTCCTTCGATGGGCACAATCACCTTATTATCACCAATAATTATTTAAAAAGTTTGGTGGAATCCATGCCTTTCACTATGGTTACATGATCCATCATAGAAAACTTTATTTTAAATCAAGTCATCTATAAGTTTGGTGTTCCCTATATGATTATATATGATAATGGGTCATCATTCAAAAATCTTGAGGTAAGATAACTTTACTAAAAGTTTCAAATTTCACATAATATAGTTTATCTTTATTACCCTCAAGAAAATGGACATGATAAAGTAACAAGAAAAAACCTTAAGTCTATTGTGGCTAAAATCATTAAAGATAATAATAAGGACTAACAACTTTAGTTATACCTTATCTTATGAGCCTAGACAACCAACATTTATACACCCATGGGGGCAACCCAAAATTATCTAGTTTTTGGTTATAAGGAAATTATTCCTTTGTAAGTTGAACTTACAAGCCTCCAAGTGTCTCTCCAGGTTCTCTTGAACCATGGGGAGTGTAGATCCACTTATTTAGTCGAGTTAGACCTACTAGATGAAATACACTTGAAACAACCCAAGTTTGTGAGGCTCATATAAATTGCATGCCAATGTAATATAATAATAAAATTCACCCTTATTACATTAAAGTGGGAGACCTTATGTTGAGTATAGACAAGAATGTTGAAAATAAATTCAAAATATTAGACCCAAGTGGTTAGGCCCATATCAAGTGCTTGAATACTTTGGTAATGATGTTTATTGTTTATTCTCTTTGAAGGGTAAGGAGTTTATTGAATCAATAAATTATTCATATTAAACACTATTTTAAATAGTGTGGCTATGACTATGTTTTGACTATTTTATACACAAGAGATATAAAATAATTAAAAATATTCACTAATAAAAAATTACATAAATAATGTCAATAAACACAATAATAAGAATTGAAAGCAGAAAATGGTTAATATATTATAAGTACTTGGCCTATAATTGACAAGAAAAAGTAAACACAATATACATAGGTATTTATTACTATTTGTCACTCGTATAAGATGTCACCATAATTAGAAACACTCAATATATGCTTTGTTAAGAAATCAGGTCCAAAATAAGAGCCAATAAACTTTCAAAATGATGATGTTAAAGTCATAAACCTATAGAAACTAACACTGTTAACATTTATTGGTATTGTCTCTATGTATACTAGTGGTTTGAAAATTCTTGAAGCCCTACGTGTGTGCCTCAAAAATTTTCTTGTATGTGTGAGATATTCAATACTAGAGATAACATCTATTTTATATCTCTTTTGTCCAAAACCCTAATTTTATTTGATTGACCACAAAATACCTTAAAATGAGGTAAGTAATTTGAATTGGAATACCCATACCACTCATTACTAAATGGATAAGTATCATCTATATTCCAATACTCTAAATAAGGCTCAAATCACACATAGTTTTCCCACTTAGGTGAGTATCTGATGAATCTTGAACAATCTAGAATATAGTCTCATCTTTAATCTTTGACATTTGGCACAATGCAACTTTGAGCTCTTTGAATTTAACTTCTTTCTATTGACTTCTCTAGGATCCTTTAATATTTGAGATGTGCATATGTATTTTGAATAATGTTTCAAAAGAGTGAGAGATGATCCAAGGTCTCGTTAGGTGTTTTCAAAATGATTCCCAAATGTATAATAACCTTAGGGATGATTTGTATTTATAAATAACTCCTCATTAATTTCTTGTTATAACTAACCAATGAAATGTGTCTAGGCTAACTTAATGGACACATATTGATTTTAAATATAGTATTTAAGGGTCCTTGGACACTAATACAGAGGAAAAACCGATGGTAGCTAACACTGTCTAGATTTACCATTAGAGTCATGGGAGTTCACATAAGGATATGAGATTTGGAGAAAGTATGTCTAGGATTTTGAAGGTGTTGTTAGATAAACTAAACTATTCCCAGTTAAAAATGTTTGGAAAATAAAGGTGGTTAAGATAGAATATGGGTAGATTGATAGAGGGAAAGTGTGATCAAGAGTCAGATATATGTATATTGTCCAAGTATGTCATATTGGTGTTTCCAAAGTGTCAAATAAAACATTTAGGTGTCTAATGATACCCCCATTTTAATCTAGTATTGAAAATGCTAATTAAAAAGATATAATAAATAAATTTGGTACTTGTGATAACCATGCTTAGATTTAAAAGGTGTAGTTGAAATATACTATTTACTCCATGTGAAACCTACAAGAAAAATGTCCTCTCATGAAAATAAATATGAAATAATCTAAAAAATTGAAATAAAGTGAAATTGTTAAGTTTATAACCCCAATGGGTTACACAGAGATACATGATTTTAAAAAAATATGAATTGTATACTTATACAATCATTAAAACTATCTATAAACTCATTTTTTGGCTACTAAATACATTTAGAGTAATAAACACATAAATGTATCAACCCTTTAGTTAATAAAATGATCTATTAAGCTCCCAAATAGTTTATAAAAGATTACAAGATGAATGATTCTCATTAAATGAATAGTGGAATGAATCAAATACAATAAAACACTGATATAATCCACATTTTAGCTATAAATAATCATATAACAACTATTATCACAATATTCATAATTAATTACAAATCTCACAGCCATTATTATGCTAAATATCCATCAAATAATAATGTACTACATGTTACATTTTAGTAAAAATTAAAATATATAATATAGTATGTACAACAATACAAATGAGCCTTATAAATAACTCAATGATCTATGTATGTATCCATGAGTATGATCCCAAATGGTTGAAACAACTAAACAAAGGTAGCATCATTCAAGTGATTTACCTATAACCATAGACCATCGGTCTCCCACACACCTCCCCCTAGAAATGGCCCTACCCTTCACATAGGGATAGATAAAAATGTATGAATATCAAGAAATTAGCTAGAACCCATGTGTGTACAATCACTAATACATGCAGTGGTAACATAAACCATGAAAACTAATCATCTATCTAATATGACATCAACATACACATACAAACTATAAAGTAAAATGGAATGACAATGTCTCAGCTATAACACTACTTTGGCCAAAGTTTTAATTAAATAGATTAGATCTAAGGATTTGAGTTAATTATACTCACACAAAACTCTCTACTACTAAATCATAAATATTAGATGATATCAATGGATAGGTATATGAGTTACATTTTGTCACACTCATATATTTATCACCCATTATCCATGAAATAAGTCTAATAATTTTCACATATAGATTCAAGTAGAATAAATACAAATTATAGCATAAACTCTGTCCAACAATAATGTAAAATACATACAACCATAACTCATCCATCATATTGTTTCCATTCACTCAACCTCAATAGTGATATGTATAGGTTTATCAAAATGAACTATACTCAAAACTAGAAATGTATAGGAGACTAGAACAATAATCCAATACTTTAACACTATAATCATTTCACAATATATCTTTGTGTTTCCTTTCAAACAAAAATAATATAATATCTAAAAATATCTAACTCTGCCAACATTATATTCTATATGAGTCTCAAAATAGATCATGAAAGATAATGATGTATCTTAGTTTATTCTATACTTAATTAACAGCTTTATAAACTTATTCATTGGTTTCCTATTACATGAAGGTATCCCATATCTTAACTAATATATATGTACAACCTATGTAAATTTCATGATCTCTTATAATAATTATATTTCTCAATGAATCATTTCAAATAATATAACATCTAGGAATGTGTATACATTAAATAAATGCAAGCCCATCACCATTTTAATTATTTTAAAAACATTTACCTTAACACCCAATCAATGGATAAACCATCATAGAAAATATTCACTTATGATGACTAGCTATATATATATATATATATATATATATATATATATATATAGCTAGTCATCCTATTTATATTTTGTGTTTGAACTCTCTATACCCAATATAGCCTACAACTATGTTTACAATTATATACATTTAATGTTAATATCTCATAATACGTTTTAACTAAATAAGTCCAAACCTAGTTATATATATTTGTGCATATATATACATTGAGTTTCAAATACTTAATTTCCTATCACCCTTCTACAATATGCCAATTAACTCAAAAACCCAAGTTATCGATGAACCAAAGATAATTATTACAAACCATTGACATATAAGCTCGGGTTTATGTAAATTTCACAAAGATGGTAGGTCATTCAAATTCTAAATGGAAACATAAGACTATATAAACCCTCTTTCATCTAGTGTTCCTTCCAATTTGGATCTCACCCCATACTAGAACCCTGAAGATTAAAACAATACATAGAGTTGTTTTCCCCATTTAATATGTTAAGAAGTCTTATACGAACAATAATTACATAATTAGTAAATATTAATGTTTTAGGTTCATCCAACCTAAATATACTCATTTTTATTCCTAAGAATGCATTGATCTTTTCTCTACAAGCCTGAGGATGGAACTAATTTCCATCCCCAGGTCTATAGAACTAAAGCCTAGGTTTCAGTGCAAGATACATGCTTTATATCATGAGTTGGGCCTGTGGATAGAACTGGGTTCCATCCCTAGGTCCATTATTATGAATCCCTAATTTTTAATTTTGCCTAAAAATTATCATTCCACACATTCAAAAAATATATATAATAACCCATACAAGAATCATCTTTTTCTTTCCATCCAAATCTTCCATGAATAAGAAGATGATCTGACCTGGTTATATAAAATTTGTAGTCTTAGTGTGTGAAAGAATAAATTTTCTCCTCCCACTAAACTTTATCCTCTTATTCCTCTCTACCATCTCCATTCTTTTTTCCTTTTTCTCTTTTTATTATTTTTCCCAAAACTCATGCACATTTTGCATTTCCATGTATCTCTCTTATTATCCTATGAGTTAACCAGCATGCCACTTGAATCAATCAATGCTCAAACTCAACCATTTTTACCATTAGCTTGTCGTCATACCCCTATCTCTAGCATAACATCAACATGAAACCCTCAATCTCTTGAAGAGTTATTTCAACTCCATCCTCATATAAATAAACAAAACCTAATTTCTTTACCTTTTCACTTTGTGGCATTTGCCAATAAAAATAACCTAATATACATAAAGACACAGAATTCCATTTTAATTAAATTGTTTTGGGGTGAATTTACCCCCATCACTATACACCAAAAAGGGAAAAATGTTACTAATTCAAAAAATACCAAATAAGCAATCAACACTCTCTTAGTGTTAAAACACATAATTGATTTGCCTTACACACAAAAAAACATGATCTAATGCATGATGAGATTTTAATGAAATAAAGATAACCAACACAAATACAATGTTAATCAAAGCATCTATATAGATCATAAACTTCATATACTATGAAAATCATGACAAGTGATGAACTTAAACAACACACACATGCCTCATTCACTAAAAGAACAATTAAGCAAACAACATTTATAATTTAAGTAGAATTATGATTATCATTAATTTTACCCAAGTAAATTAGAATGTGATGTGTGTGGGTTCAAATTAATTATCTCAACCCCTAATGATGGTATCTACACCCCCATAATCTATGATACTCTCCCTTTTTACTATCTATAAGGGTGGGATAGTGCTATAACTACCGTAAACAAACAAACATGTAGTTAGTCAGAGATTATAATAATGTTAAACATATAAATATCAATAAATTACTATAATATAAATCATCTGCAAAGGAAATCACAATAAATATGATCATAAATTATAATATAAACATATGCAAATGTTCAACATAATAACTAATCATGAAACAATAATATGGCTATTAATCATGCAACATACATACTCAGATCAAACATAAAAATCATAACTACAAATCATTAGTTTAATAATGCACTACTAATACTTAAGTAGTTTTGTAGAGTGAGACTGAATATGACATCTTCCCCCTAAAATAGGTCATTGTCCCAATGACATTTATTTCAATAATAGTTCAAGAAATTAAAAAATAATGTTCAATAAAAATATCATATAAATAAATGAGGAAACAACCTCAAGAATTCCTCATAATATTCCCATATAGCACTATCTTCAAAATATTGGTCCCACTAGACCTTGAATTATGATACTTATATATTACGTAAGTTAAGTTTACAAGTAGCAATTATTTTGATTGGTTATACTATGACCACTGTTGGATCTTAAACTTGTAATGTCTTCCAATCCAAAACATGTAGGATTAACAATATACTTCTTAAGATAAGATACATGAAAAATATTATGCATTTGAGATAAAGTTGGTGGTATATAAATTCTTTATGCTACAAGATTAATCAAATATAGAAAATAAAAGAGTCCCACATATGTTGGTGATAATTTTTCTAAATTTTTAAACTTAATAGCACTCTTTTAGGGTTTGACTTGTAGAAAAGATTTATCTCCAACTGAGAATTGTCCATTTATTCTTTTCAGATCAACATAACTTTTCTAGCTATCATTGACTTCAACCAATATTTTCCTTATTAAATTAAATTTTTCTTTATTTCTACAAGCATATCAGGTCCAAACACACTCTATCACCTCATTTATCTAAGATGATTGGTGTTCTACACATTTTACCATATAATGACTAAAAAGGAGCCATTTTCAAAGCTGATTGGTATGAGTTGTTATAAGCAAACTCAACCAATGGTAGTTAGTCCTCTCATTTGTATTTCTGGTCCATGCAATACATTCTCAAAATATCTTCCAATAGCTAATTTATTCTCTCTTTTTTCATCTATTTCTATATGGTAGGTTTTACTAATTTAGCTACCTAGAACTTAATTGAGAATTTGTCAAAATCTAAAGGTCATTCTAGGGTCTTTATCTAAAATGATATTTTTTGGAAACCCATGAAATATATAAACCTATATCAAAAATGTTTTGGCAAGCATTGGTACATCATCTATTAAATTTCTTAGAATGAAGTGAGCTATCTTGGTAAGTTTATCCACAACTACCAAAATCATGTCATGACAATTTTTAGACATAGGAAATCCTTGGACAAAGTCCATGCTAATAACTTGCCACTTACATTTTGGTATGGAATGTGGGTACACCAACCTAACATGATGCACATGTTTAACCTTAACTCACTGACAATCCAAGCATCTAGATACAAATTCTATCACATCCTTTTTAATTCCCTTCCAAAAATACAATGGTCTTAATTTTACTAATAGCTTAGTCACTTCAGATATCATGAATATATAGCATTGTGCAATTATTTTAGCAAAATATTATTAAAATTTTCCCTATCAGGTACATATATTATACCATTATACCTTAAAATTCCATAATTATCAAATTAAAATCCATGGTATCTATGATCCTAAGAATTCTTAGCCAATTCTTTCTTAACCTGTTCATAGAATTAATCTCTAGATGATAATTTTACTACCTCATCTCAAAAAGTACTTATTATGGACAAAGCTATAAGGTATCTATTGGAAAAAATTGCCACCATTGGTCAAGGGTATGTGAAAAAACAATTTTAGTTCAATTAGTTTTTTTTAGTGGTTTAAAACATGTTTTGGAGAAATTAAGATAACTCTACAAAAGTTAAGGTAAAGTGAATCTAACTTATTTCTTGCAAAGTCTATCAAAACCTTTGATAATGTCTTGTCAAGTGAGTCAAGTTAATTATCTTAAAGGTAATTTTAATTAATTTAAAATGATGTGGGATCAAGGAAAGGTTCTCATCAATACATTTAAGCTCATTTTAAGATTCTCACATTGTGTGGAATAAGTGCAAATGAGGTTCAAAGTTCAAAAATACATTTTAACATGTTTAGTTATTTACGTATAGGTATTTTGAAAGACTCAATTCATGGAGTGATATTAAATAATATATATAAAACATTATACAGCCTTAATCAATCCAAAACCATGCTTAATAATAGCTCACAGGTCCAAAAATGGTAGAAGTTTCTTCTATTTTTCTATCAAGCTCTTAATAAGCTAATAAGGGCTATTTTCAAACATTGGGTTCATGAAGGAGAAGAAGAGTTGGTTAAAATTATATCAATATAAGATATGGGACCTTATGAATTAAATATTTCATGTATTATTTTTAGGATACATGGAATTAACTTTATGAACCATCACTAAGAAGGAAAAGTGCTTTTAAACCCTTTTAAAACCCCAATAACTTGGTTGCAGGCAATATGATTGCATTTTTGAGATCTTTGATGAAAATGGAATGTTGTGTGATATATTATGGGGAATAAATAACCCTAATAAACCTTATTAAATAAAATTTTCAATGTAAATAATGGTGAAAGGTACATGTACAAGTTGCAGGGTTTCAAGAATGCAAGGAAGATAGTTAGAAAAGGGCTTTTTTAAAATGTTAAAGTGATTTATTGAGGGTATAAAATGGTTGTAATGGATATAAGGTTTTATAAAGGTTATAATACAAAAATAATGATGTATTTAGGACTCATAAAACTATATAAAATGCCAAAACACAAATCTATAGTCATGTCAAAATGAGAAAATACAAGTTGGGATAAAACTAAAAAGTGCATATTTTGAGTTTTACCATATGAAATCTCATGAAAATTGACATTGAGGTATATTTTGATTTCATTTAATGTTTATATATGGTTGTATATATTTACACTCCCTAAGGATAGAGAAAATTTCAAAACATAGGTCTACACCATGAAGGAAATCAAGGTTCTTAACTAATTTGTTCATGGATGGAGTGTGAAATGAGTGTTTTAGACCTTTTAAGTTCATAGAGTGATATGAGAGGGTGTATAATTATTATTCAGGTCTAAATCCATGATTATATAATGAAAAATAGGCTTGTATCACTAAAAAAATCTCCAAGCAACCCTACGGGCAACAAGCAAGTACTTTTTTTAGAATTTTTGTTTGAAAGTTTGGTGAATAGTTTACAATATTTTCAAACTTATCTAGGTATGACCCATTTATATCCAATAATCATAAAAGGAGTTTATAGTGATACCTTTTTTGATAATTTATGTTTGAAATTTTAGTGAATAGTTTACAATATTTTCAAACTTATCTAGGTATGACCCATTTATACCTATCCAATAATCCTAAAGGGAGTTTACTCATTTTAGACCTCCATATCTAAATTAGGGTTTCTTGAGGCCTAGAAATCACAAAAGGGTAATTTTAGAAGTTTTATGTGGATTTTAGAGATGATAATTTATTTTAAGGTATGTGACACCATGGTGGTGATGTTTTAATCCTTTGTATACTCATATTATATACAAATAATGTAATTTCATCAAGTTTTAGGTCCTGATTATGCATTTGACAAGCTTGTCAAGATAGACAAGATGTACATATCCCATAAATACCAATATAGAGAGTTATGATTTTTCATCATCAAATGCACTCTCATAAAGGATATTTCATGAGGACCTAAAAAAATAAGACATGCATCCATTCCCTATGCCAAGTTGGAAGAAGAAGAGTTTAAACCTTAACAATCTCCATCAATGCATAGAAATCTTCAAAAAACTTTTCCAAGTTGATCACTTGTGTTCTTTTCCATTTTAAAAAAAATAAGAGGTAAATATTTTGTGTTTAAAAAGGATTCAAGGGTGCAGGGAGTCTTCAAAAAATCTCAAGAGGACCTTTTCTCTCTCTCCTATGCCAATGTCATGAGGAAAAAGTCAAATCAACATGAAGAAGCCTTCAAACAACCATACCAAGGTGGAGATATATCATGAAAGAATGGAGGGATTAGTTAGATACTTTATCAAGCCTTGAAGGCCTATATTCATGGATGAGACTTATTCATCAAGAAAAACATGCAAACAACTCACTTTTACTCCACCTTAGAACTATTTGAGGAAGTTGAGAGAGGCAAACATGTGAGCAAGAATATAGATGCGTAGGTGGGTTAAAATCCAAGATAAAAGGAGGATATTTAAATCCACTCACTAAAAATATGGAGAGCCTCAAATAATTTTAATGAGTTATTCAAAATGAATAAATAAAGATGATCAAGACCTCTTCAAGCATTGAAGACCATCAAGGCATACAAGGAGACCAACTACCTTCAAGATAGGTCATTAATGAGGACCTAAGACTTTTTCAATGTATTCAAAAAAGTATACCTATACCTCTTATGCCATTTTTTAAGAGAAATAGGTTAAAATATAACATGTACTACGTAGGTGTTTAGTGGTTGAGAAAGGAAAAGAAAAAGATGACTACGCATGATGACTCATCCCTAGTTTGGAGATTTTTTGTGTCCTCTCTCCTAACTCCCTTTTCTATATGTATGTTCATTTTTTGAAGGAAGAAAGGATTATGATTTTAGATATGTAGAAACTCTACCAAAATTTTATATTACATCACCTTTTATGTATTAAGAAGCTAATTTTCCTTCATTTTTAGGTTATTCATGAAGTGTGTGCCTCATGTTCATTGATGTAACTTCCTATGATTTTTTTTGGATTTTTCACCTTTATGCAGTATATAAGAATTCTTGTAGGTCATATCAAGGATCTAAGTCTAATTGATATCTAATTTAGAACTGGATTCAACTAGTGTTCATTCTTTCCATGCTAGCGTGAATGTTTATCAAGACCTTTATATGAAATATGGATGTAAGAGTCATTACATGAATATGAAGTGAATGTGTGTAAGTTATTTAGATTTTTGAGTGTTTAAATTATAGGAATAATTGATTGTAACATTGATTCATCACCCCAAATTTTTAATTTTCATGTCAGTTTCAATTTAAGTATACTCCATTTACCCTTTTCCTAGTCAATAAATCAGTAAATTAGAGATTTTAGAGTGAATTAGGTGAGTGTAACAAATGGAATCAACCATTAATATTTGTAATTTCTCTAATATAAGGCCACCCAAACCTTGGAGAGTTTCCATAAAAATCACACATTCTCACAAGTGTGCACTCCTAAGTGATAATAGTTTCTAGCATAGCTGATGGGACCATTCCATAGTATAATTGAAGATTGGAGCTGAAAAAAGACATTTGTAGTAGTAGAGAAAATTTATCATTCATGTACTAGGTTATTATTTGAGTTGCATATTTATTGGAAATAAATAAGTATCAATTTCATGCTAAAGATCACTACAAGGTCTTCAAGTAGAGGTACTCCTTTTGAGTTTGTTGAATTACCTTTGCATTCAAATAAAATTAGAAGGTTTTTAAGAACAATTCAATATATTAAGATGTTATTTTAGTCACAAAATTAGGCTATTGTGTAAACCAATACAACGTCAAATCCTACTATCAACATGGATGTCCTTAGGAACCAAATATTTGTCTTTATCAATGATGAAATTCCTCTCAATTTGACCCAATATGATGACATCATAGCCTAAACCCTAAAAATCATACCATATTTCATAGGTGAGGATTAAAATACACCAATAGAACATATCAAATATGTGGCCAACTTGTGTTTAGTCCACCATGTTACCCAAGAGAATGTTGTCATCCATTTGTTTATTGCATCCTTCAAGGGAGAGGAATTTCAATGATATAAGAACCTTCCATTTAAATCCACTACCACTTGGGATGATTTAGGTGTAGTATTTTGTAGATAATTTGAAGATAAAATAGATCATTTATCCTTTTTTGATCAGCTCACTACCATCAAGAGAGAATCACATGAATTTATGATTGATTTCAATCTTAGATTTTATAAAACATGGGACATAATACCTTCTATGATAAATCCATCTCCTTATTATGATTTCTTCTACTTTTTGAGAGATTTAAATTTTGATAATTTAGTTATGATTATGTTCATGGGTGGTAGGATACTCTTGGATGCTTATGATTTTTCCATTAGAGTGGAAAATAGTCTAATTTAGGTTGGAAAACTTACACCTAGGCCTCCAATGCCATTTTTTCTAGAAACATAACCTACTCCACCTCCTCAAGATCCATTAGTAACCCTAATTATAGCCCCTAAAAGTCAATTTCAAGATCTTCTTAGTCAATTTGGTGAGCTTGGTGAACTAAAAGGTATGTTATGATCTTTTAGTAATGAGATATTTTAGCTAAAAAGGCAACAATATCAATCTAATAGGCCATATCAAACACCTTATCAACCCACATATCAGCCATATAGAGAAAAAAATCATCCCTACCAAGGATTTAGAGATAATAGGCCTCTATACAAAACTCAATGAGTCATTACACAAGCCAAACCATATGATTCATTGACTCTAGTGCTCCTTCCACATCCAAGGCCATTGTATAAATACAAAATAACTTGATGCATGACTCAAGTTAGCAGCCTTTTGACACTAGTGATGAGCAAAATCAAGATTTAGTGGCATAAAATATGGTAATTCCTCAAATGACACAAGAAAAATAATTTTTTCAATGAGGAAAACACAATGAAGCTATGATACAATAAGGAGAAGTGAATCATGGACAAGTACAACCTGATGCAACCTTGGTAAAATAGAAAGTTGTTGATCACACGATAGTAAATCATATTGGTGAGCCTAGAAAATTAAATAACTTAGTTGTAGTAATAAAAATAACCAAGAAAATGGATATATATGAGACTGATATGGTTTCTAAAGGTATTAATGATTATTTTTCTTCCCCTTTAGCTTAGAAAAATTAAAATGTGGAAGCAAGCAAGGTTCACCAAGTGCCTCAAGTATAAGAGCATCTTATTAATCTAAAGGTGTAACCAAATATTGGAGGATATTTATTAAGCAAAATAGACCATATTAATAAATTAAACATCAATATGACCATGTGGTATTCATTATAAATCCTAAGATAAAAATGTATCCTTATCCATGAGCTTTTAGGCCTTAGCTTGTCTACAAAACCAATAAAGAAAAAAAAGTGTGGTTTTAGAAAATTTACACTACAAAGTGAATAAACAAGTAAAATAGGTATATAAATGGTTAAATTTAAATAAATATGATTCAAATATAATTAATACACCTCATTTATATATTTACTTAATTATTGGTAACACACTAGTTCATAATTGTATGGTTGATAATAGGGCAAGTAGCACAATGATGCCAAAATAGATTGTAGATAATCTAGGTTTGGTGTATGAGACAAAAACTAAGGATATATTTAAATTTTATGTATATCTAATAAATATATTTTTTATAATCAATAATTTTAAATTAACACTTCATGCATGCCCAAATGTGACCATCAAGCAAGATGTGGTGGTGGTAGATCTTACTCCATACTTTACTATGTGCTTATCACGTGACTTTACTTTAAAGATAGGTGGGTATATTTTAGATAAATATACATAAATCATGTTTAAAAAAATTAATTTAAATAAATTTATAATTCATTCAGATATTATTTCTCATTTTCATCGAGAACTATACATGGCTAGTATTATTAATGCTAATTATGTCATCTTAGATGAAGTAGAGCAAACTAGTGAGGTTGAAGGAAAATCATCTCTTGATGGAATTCATGATTTATTTCTTTATGAATGGGATATTAATATTCATGATCATTATCCCTAAAATATGATTGAGTAATAATTAGTTGGAGTTTATTGTTTACATGAATATGGTGCACAAATTCTAGCTCTAAACAAAAAAGGTGAGCCAAATGATGGTTTATGGCAACTCTATTTTGATGGATCATAGAATAAACATGGTATAGTGGCTGGTATGATTCTAATTTCACCCTAAAATTTTTTTTAATATGTTTCTATAAAATTTTAGTTTCGATGCTCTAAAAATGTAGCAGAATATGAGGCCTTAGTTCATGGTTTGTAATGGGATAAAAAGATGGGAGCTAAACTATTGCAAGAATTTGGAAATAGTGATCTGGTGGTACATCAAATAAGAGGGATGAATGTGTGTAAAAATACATTTTTAAAATCATATAAACATAAGGTATGGGATCTTATAGAAGACTTTGATGCATTTGACATACAAGCAGTGCCTAGAGAGCAAAAAACATGCAGATAGGTTGGCTGAAATAGGAGCCCAATTTGACATTCTAGATAATGTAAAGAATGATAAAATTTATCCACAAATAAATATTGTGGTAAGACCCGCTATTCCTAATAACAATGTGAATTGTAAAGTCTTTAATAATGATGATCAAATTATTTGTTTCCTACAAGAAGAGGTTGAATTCTCTTCTAGAAATCAATCAAAACTTGTATAGTAGTATAATGATAAAATATTTCAGCTGAAGTCTAACAAATTACCCAAGGGTCTTGTCCAAACTGGTAATATTTTAATCATGGATGATGAGGTAATAAGGGAGAAATATTTTATGTCTACTAAATAATAACATTATGTAAATATTGATATAGTCAATGGGAAAGTTCACAAACTTGGTAAAATATGCTCTTAATCTCAAAAAGAATCCTTTATTGGTTTATGTGAAGAGTTTATTGATGTGTTTGCATGGGAGTACAATTATTTAAAATTATGTTATCCTAGATTGGATCGAAACACCATTGAGCTATAATCAAATACAAAACTAGTGAGGCAAAGACAAAGACTAATCAACCAAAAAATGGAACCTTTGATGAGAACAAAGCTTCACAAACTAATTTAATCAACTATCATCTTTCCCATAAAAAATTCCACTTGAGTGGCTAACCTTGTTCCCATGAGTAATAATAATATATAAATAATATTGTGTGTGGAATTTCATTATTTGAATAAGGCCTCATTTAAGGACCATTATCCCTTGCCATCAATGGAACAAATACTATAGTTAGTGGTTGGTTCAGAAAGGTTTTCATTGCTAGATGGTTATAGTGGGTATAACCAAATATTTATGAAAGAAAAGGATCAATTCAAAATAAGATTCACCACCAAGTGGGGCACATTTGCATACTAAAAAATGCCATTTGGGTAATCTAATGCAGGAGTAACAGACCAAAAATCCATGGATATGGCCTTTCAAGGTTTGATCTATAGGTTTTTCCTTGTGTATTTAGATGATGTTAGAGTTTATTTAAATAAGGAAAGTGATCAAATGATTCATCTTAGAGAGGTATTTGAGAGATGTAGGCAATATGGGGTGTCACTGAATCCCAAAAAGTGTGTGTTTTGGTGCATGAAGGTAAACTCCTTGGTCATGTTGTTTCTAAGCATGGTTTGAGTATTGACCCATAAAGAATATAATTTATTCTTGCATTGTCCTTTCCTTAGAATAATAAAACATTGAATTTTTTTCTTGGAAATATTAACTTTATAAGAATGTATATATCTGATTTTGTAAGTTTGTCAATGCCTCTTACCAAGGAAGGCATAAAAAGTTTTGAATAAATAAAGCAAGCCATAACTAGTGCTCCCACTCTTATCAATCCTAATTTTTCAAAGGATTTTATGTTTTATGCATATGTTAATGTTGATATAATTTTAAGAATATTGAGACAACAAAATTAACAAAGTTTGGAGCAACCCATAGCATTTTTTAGTCAAGGCTTGGAAGAGTATGAAATAAGGTACACATTTGTAGATAAACATATGCTTTCCATAATCAGATGTCTCAAAACATTTATTCACCTACTATCTAACAACAAGATCCATGTGACAATTTCCCATCCTAGCATCTAAGAGCTCTTATTGGACAAGGAAATAAGTGAAAAGAGAGAAAGGTGGATAACAAGGGTCATAGAATATGATGTGGAAATAAAGGTAACCAAGATGAGTAGAAGAAAATAGTTATGTGAACATTTGTCTTAAGACTTACAAGAAAGTAAATAAGCAATTTTGTTATTCAATGATGAAGATATTGCAACTAATAATACACCTTCAATAAGCTGATTTCAAGATATGATAAGGTACCTTCAAAGTAGTATGTATCCTCTAAAATTAAGTGGTTTAAATAGAAGGTATTTTAGGGTGAAATCTATTCCTTTTCTTCTAGTTGATGGTGTGTTATTCAAAAAGGATGTCAATAGCATGTTATTGAGATGCATAGATCCAAGTCAAGTTGAAAGATTAATTGAATAATTTCATGATGGACAAAATGGAGGCCACTTTTTATCAAGGATGAAAACCCTAAAAATCATGAGGTGGATATTATTGGCCAAACATTTTTATAGATTGCCATGCTTGGGTAAGGAAGTAAAAGAAGTGTGCATTGTTTGAAGGAAAGGAAAAGATTGTTCCCTTACCTCTTCAACCTATTTTAGTAGATTATCCCTTTGTCTAATGGAATTTGGAATTCATTGGTCTGATCAATCCACCTTATGAATTGGGCCACAAGTGGATTCTCATAGCCATATATTAATTTATTAAATGGTCAAAATCAGTGGCTTTAAAGGAAGCAAATGAATATAGTGTCTTGGACTTCTATGAAGGTTTGATCATAAGGTTTGGTGTTCCTTCCACTATAATTTTAGATAATGATATGGAATTTTTAGGGGCTAAAATTAGTCAATTGGCTATTCAAAATAGTGTGTATCTCAACACTTATTCCAATTATTATCCAAAAGGCAATGTCCTTAGTGAGTATACTAACAAAAACTTTTTGAAGATCATTAGGAGAACCATTGAAGATAATAAAAGGACTTGGAATTTGAAGTTAAAGTTATATTTATGGGATGATAAGATCACATTCAAGAGTTATATTTCTAATTCACCCTACAAGCTAGTGTATAGGAGAGAACCTAGATTGTCAATCTCACTTGAGCTCCCTACTTTGGAGCTAATGCATTAGCTGAAATTGTTGGAGAGTGATCCTATGGAAATGAGATGTACTTAACTTATGGAGTTAGAAGAAATAAAAAATTATTCCATGTTATCTATAGAGATTCATCAAGTATAAATGAAGAAAATATATGATAGAAGATCATCTTCAAGGATCTTCAAGGAATGTGAATTGGTTCTCAAATGGGATGAGTATTGGGCCAAACTAGGAATACACACAAAGTTTGACTCAATTTAGAGTGGTCCTTACATGTTTTCTAGATGAAAGTCTCACAATACCTTTAAACTATCCAAGATGGATGGTGAAGATATCCCAATCCCAGTTAATGGGATTCATCTTAAGCATTGTTTCTAAAGACAAGTTCTTCCTTGTACATAGTAGTTTTAGATTTTCAATTTACTCTGACTGTTATCTTACACATTTTCAATGGGTAGTTATTTTAGTTTTCAACTCCATAAGTACTTTTACACAAATGTTATTATTTCTTGGAGAAGGAATTTTTAGTTTTATATTTTCATGAAAAGGTAAAACAAGGTTTATCATGTTTAGATCAAATTTGGTGATTATTTTCATGACTCCATAGCCTGACGGATAATGTTACTAATCTTGAGTGTTTAGTAGGCAAACATCCCCTAGAGGTTACTAAGAATGTTAGAAAAAATTTCCACCATTATTAAAGAGTATGTGAAAAACCAATTTGAGGTCATTTAGTTTTGTTTATTAGTCTATAACATGTTTTGTAGAAATTAATATAACTTTGCAAAAGTTAAGGTAAAGTGAATCTAACTTGTTTCTTGTAAAGTATATGAAAACCTTTGGTAATGTCTTGTCAAGTGAGTCAAGTTCATTGTATTAAAGGTAATTTTAATTCAATTAACATTAAATGGGATTAATTACAATTTATCATCAGTACATTCAAGCTTATTTTAAGATTCCCACATTATGTGTGACAAGTGCAAATGAGCTTCAAAGTGCAAAAAGGCATCTTGGCATGTTTAATAGCTTATGTGTAGATATTTTTAAAGACTCTTTTCATGGAGTGAAGATTAAATACTATATAAAAAAAATTATAAAACCTTCATAAATCCAAAACCATGCTTGTGAAAGCTCACAAGTCTAAAAATGGTAGAAGTTTCTTCTATTTCTCCATCAAGCTCTTGGTAAGCTAGTAAGGGATATTTTTAAATGTCTGGTTCATGAAGGAGAAGAAGAGTTTGTCATAATTTATTTTATGGGAATATATTGGTCCATATACCCTCAATATTATAGGAATTAGTTGTAGGTTACATGGACTTAACTTTATGAACCATCGCTAAGAAGGAAAAGTGCTCTAAAGCCCTTCTAAAACCCCCATAACTCAGTTTCAAGCAATATGATTGCATGTTTGAGATATTTGATGTAAATACAAAGTTTTTTGATATATTATTGGGATTAAATAGCCATTATACACCTTTATTAATCAAATTTTCAATGAAAATAATGGTGAAAGGTGCAGGTACAGGTTGTAAGGTTTCAAGAATGCAAGGGAGACAATGAAAAAAAGTTTTTAAATAGGTTTAATTGATTTATTGAGGGTATAAAATGGTTTTAATGGTTATATTTTATAATAAAAAAATAATGAGGTATTTATGTTTAATGAAATTCAAAAAAAATCTAAAACTTAGACCTACAGTCATACAGAAAAGAGAAAATGTAAGTTGGTATAACACTAAAAAGTGCATATTTTGAGTTTTAATAAATTAAATATAATTAAAATTTACATGGAGTTATTTTTATTAATTTAATTTAATGTTTATATATATTTTTAGATTTTTACACCTCTTATGAGAGAGAAAATAGAAAACATAGGTTTGCACCATGAAGGAAATCAGGGTTCTTGACTAATTTGCTCATGGATGGAGTGTGAAATGAGTGTTTCAAATATTTTAAAGGCCATATAGTGATATATAAGGTGTAAAAATATTTTTAAAGTTTAATTCCATGCTTATATAATGAAAACTAATGCAACATAGTCTTAGATCATTGAAAAACATCTCTAGGCAACCCTACAGGCAGCAAGTAAGTAATTTTTTGAGAATTTCCAAGATTTTAAAAATTATCAAAGTATTTACCATTTATAACTATCCAATTATCCTAAGGTGAGTTTCTAGTGAGACCTAGAACTCATTTTAGACCACCATATCCAAATCAGGGTTTCTTGAGGCCTAGAAAGCACAAAAGGGCAATTTTAGAAGTTGTATGTGGATTTTGGAGATAAAAATTTGTTTTAATTTATATAAAACTATTTTTATTATTTTAAAATCCTATGTATACTCATAATATATTTAAATAATTAAATTTTATAAAGTTTTAGGTTCTCATTGTGCATTTGACAAGCTTGTCAAGATGGACATATTTAAGAAATATTATTATAGAAAGCTATGATTTTTCATCATCAAGTGAAATATCATCAAGTATATTAAATTATCAGCTGAAAAAACAATACATGCATCCATTTCATATGCCAAGTTGGAGGAAGAAGACTCCAAACCTCAATAAGCTCCATTAATGCATAAAAATACTCAACAAACCTTGCCAAGTCAATCATTTGTGCTCTTTACCATTTGGAAAATAATAAAAGGTCAAGAGTTTGCATTAAAAAGGATTAAATGGTGTAATTAGTCTTAAAAAACCTTAAGAGGACATTTTCTCTCTCTTCCATGTTAAGGTCATGAGGAAAAAGTCAAATCAATAAGAAGAAGCCTTCAAACAGCCTTACCAAGGTGGAGAGACATCATGAAAGAATGGAGGGGTTAGTTGGAGACTTGAAAAATCCTTGAAGGAATATATTCATATAGTATACTTATTAATCAAGAAAAACATGCAAACAACTCACTTTTATGCCACCTTGGAGCTATTTGAGGAAGTTGAGAGAGAGAAACATGAAAGCAAAAATATTGATTCATAGGTAGGTCAAAATCCAAGAGACAAGGAGGATAGTTAAATAAACTAAATTAAAATATGGAGAGTCTTAAGGAAGTTGGATAAAATATTTAAAAGGAGTAAATAAATATGATCAAGACCTCTTCAAGCATTGCATACCATCAAGTCATGGAAGGAGACAATTTACCTTCAAGATAGGTCATAAATGAGGACCTAAGACTTATTAAATCCATTAAATCAAGATTACCTCTCCCTCCCACATAATTTTCCAAGAGAAATAGGTTAAAATATATAATTTACTAAGTATGATTTTAGTGGTTGAGAAAGGAAAAGAAAAAGATGACTAGTCATAGTGACTCATCCCTAGTTTGGGTTTGCTTCATCTCCTCTCTCTTAATTCCCTTTTATATATGTATGTTCATATTTTGATGGATAATATGATTATGCTTTTGGATATGCATAAAATCTACCAAAATTTTGTATTATATCACCTTTGAAGTAATAGGAAGCTGATTTTCCTTCATTTTTAGGTTGCTCATAAAGTGTGTGCCTCATATTTATTAATGTAACTTAGTGAATGATTGATTTTCCTAGTTTTATGTCTTTATTTTTCACCTCATGTAACATATAATAATTATTTTATGTCATATCAAGTGTCTAATTCTGATTCCAACTCAATTTGGAAGTGGATTCAACTAGTATTCATTCATTCCATGCTAGTGTGAATGTTTATTAGGAACTTTATATGAAATAATGATGTAAGAGTCATTACATGAAGATGTGTGAAATTTATTTAGATTAAAAAGTGTGTAAATTATAGGCATAATTGAATATAAAATTTGTGCAATACCCCCAATTTTCAATTTCATGTTCAATTTTAGTTTGAGTATTACTCACTTTACCCTTTTCCTAGTCAAAAAATCACTAAATTAGAGAGTTTATAGTGAAGTAGATGAGTCTACCAAAATTAACCAGCCCTTTATCTATATAATATCTTCAATATAAGGCCACCCACACCTTGGATAATTTACATTGTGTTAATGGGAGTGGGAACAAGCACACATTCTCATTAGGGTGCACTCCTGAGTGATAACATTTTATTCTAAGACTAAGGGCATACACAACTATATTCTCTTTTCCCTTAATGTATTTAATGTCAAAAGCATAGTCTGAAAAAAATTATAACCACAACCTCTAATGATCATTAAGATTAAGTTGGGTAAATATGTACTTGAGACTCAAGTTATAAGTTTTAAGCTCAAAATCTTTTGGAATATAAAATGCCTCCAAACTTGCAAAGCATGAACTATGGCATTTTTTTCTAGGTCATGAGGAGCATAATTTTACTCATAAGGTTTTAATTTACTTAATTAATAGGATAAAAATAAACCATCCTTCATAATAAATCATCCAAAACCATCTCATGATGCATATGTTATAACTACAAATTAATCATTTGGATTCAGAATCTACAATACTAGTGTTGAAGTAAGCCTCTTTTTTATAATCAAAAAGGATTATTTGAAATTTTTAGATAAAACAAAACATTTATATTTCTATTTTAAAGGTGATTGGATTAGCTATGTTAGATAAATTTGGTAAAAACTTCTTGTAGTACCCTGCTAAAACCATAAAACTCTGCACCTCATCCACTTTTTTTGTTGATGGCCATTCTATAATGGCTCTTATTTTGGTTAGATCCATTAAAATTCCTTCTATATAGATTATATGTCCCAATTAGTATACTCTTATTTGAAATAAATAACATTTAGACAACTTCCCATAGATTTTATGTTTCCTTGATTGCTACAACACTAAGTGCAAATTCTCAACATGCTCTTCTTCATTTCTAGAATAGATAAGAACATCATCCAAAAATACTAGCATAAAATAATCAAGGTAATATTTTAACACACTAATCATGAGGTTCATGAATTATATAGGTACATTCATTAGTCTAAAATAAAGTACGATGAACTCGTAATACCCAGAATAAGTCTTAAAGGCTATTTTTGGAATATCCTTCTCTCTAATTCTCAACTAATGGTACCCAACACGAATATAAATATTTGAAAATACTCTTTAACCATGAATTTTATTAAAAAAATCATCAATTCAAGGTAAAGGATACTTTTTCTTGATTGTTTCCTTGTTAAGCATTTGATAGTCAACGCATAGATGAAAGGTTTTGTCCTTATTTTTGATGAAAACTATAGGTACACCCCATGGTGAAACACTTGGTTGAATCAATATTTGGAAAACATCCCTTGAAGTTGTACCTTTAACTTGATTAACTCACTTATTTTCATTATATAGGGAGCCTTAGACTATGGTTCTAACCTTGGAATGATATCAATAGGGAAATCAAATTCCTTTTTGGGAGGTAGCCCTAGTAATTCCTCTAGAAAAGCATCCCAAAACTCTTTTATAAAAGTAAAGTATTCTAAAGAGGGTTCCTTAGCTTCACCAATTTCATCCATTTTGACTAGTAACACTTGACATCCCTTTCATTAATCCTTTTTCAACTTGATGGCTGAAATTTGCCTCAGTTTTAACTCTCTCTAATCTCCCTAGATTTGGTTTTTATTTCCCAAATCATCTAAACACTCAAGCTTCTTAATAAAATAATTAAATTTGGATTTATTTTTAGAGATCCAATTCACTCCTAGGATCACATCATATGACCCTAGTGGTGATGCATAAATATCATTATGTTTTCCCACTCTTTTTAAATTTATTTACAATAAATGCACATTATTAGCAATTTTCCCTTTGATTCTAGTATAAGATACACTAGAGATAACTACAAAAGTCAAATGTGGCTAAGGATATTTCCACAAATCTATACATCTCTCTTTCCTAAGGATTATTTTTCCTTCATCCCCAAGGAAAAATGTCAAAGAACCCACCAAGGTAAGTGAACACAAGTCAATATTTCCTCTACTCCACATATATTTGGCAAGTATGATGATGAAAAAGAGCTAGAAACAATACGATTCTAATGTATATAAAATTATGGAATATATATTCCTATGGATACATGGTTATACCCATAAGATGGGATTAAAAAACTCCCCTTTGTCTGATCCAAACTCAATAATTACCACGTTAATGTAATACTAAGTAGGATCCAATCGTAGCTTTGAGTATTAATATTATTTATCTAGCACTCTATATACATAATATTTTAAAACTTTATCAGTTACTGATGTTTTCTCTCTTGAAGGAACCTATCAATTATTAATCCCTCAGAGTGCACACCTTAAAGGGTACATTGGGAAAGGGGTGGGTAGACCATTGGTGATTTGTAAGATTGTTATTCCCTATACCACCACTTGAAACCTACACAAACCTTTCCCATACAGTTCCCTAAGATTTGACACCTCCCTTATACACTCCTCTAAGTAATTCACCACCTCAAATAGAGCCTACCTAAGACAAAACCTATTTTTTACATTTAACAAACAAAGTTGGATTGGGCCAACTCTATTCCTAAAATATAAGCATGTTACGAGATTAGGTCGACCTCGATCGACCTAGTTTGGGAACTAGCTAGTGAATTTGGGAACACATGCTAGTTAGGAATTGGGAGTAGATAGTGTAATTATACCCATTTGTGCCACAAGCTTTGTTGATCGCTAGATTATATTTACTCTACTTTTTTATTTACATTTTTAGAAACCATATAATCTATCTAGGGTTATGGTGTGGTATTGATTTACTAGAGTATTTGAAACCATATCTAGTGATATTGTGTGGTAAGGGACCCCTTAGTTAGGTCTATCATATCCATATTGCTCATGACCTTGATTATCTAAATCTGATAATGAGTGGAAGGGCTAGTGTGATTTATCTTCTTCGAGCTAGGATTGATGTATAGATCAATTTCACTTTCCCTTTTTAATATTCCAGTAAACCTAACATGAACTAACTCTTATAGGTTTTCCTTCACATTATCATTTATTATATATTTTCATTTTTATAGTATTAGATCAAATCTATTGATATAGTCTAACATTCTATGTGTAGGTTTGACACACAGTCCCTATGATCAACTTTTTATTTCTTTGTGTGGGTTATCTTCAACCATAGGTAACTAGATCAATCAATGTGACTCAATTTGCTTCTTTAAATATAGGTTTTAAGACTTATTTGACCTAGTCGACTTTGTTAACATGCTAAAAATCATCATCTAAAAAACATAGTATACAAAAAATAACTTCAACATATTTAGAAATTATCAGGTTCATTCTCATGATATTAGCCATTTTTGTTCTTAATTTATATTCCCATTTTTCATATTTTTCAATCTATAAAAATGTGACCCTATGGAAAACTAGGTTAACTAGATTGACATAGTCTTTTGGCTCTTGCTTCAATAAAAACATTGACCCAGTAGATTTTGTTCTGTATTATTTGCATACATGGTTGTTTGAAATAAACCTATACTCTTCAAACAAAGGAATTAACTTATCTTTTTAGTAATTAATTCACTTTTATTTTTGTTTCTTGCTTACATAGAGTAGCACACAAACTAAATAAGAAGTTTTTAATTTATTGATTTAGTCACTTATTTTTATTTTTCACACACTTCCATACCACATAACATAAAAAATAATTAAACAAATTCTACCCAAGATCTATGTACTTGGATTTCATCACCAAGGGGAAGTTGAACTAGTTTTTTGGTCAAGTAAAAATATGTGGTTGATGGTATATATTGAGAAAGCACTCAACACCCTTATCATTATGAGATTATGAAGTGATGGGGTAGGACCCAATACCAAGCTAGTACCATCACCAATACAAATTCCTTTCAAACTCAACTACCTAAAACCATCCTTAGATTGCCTTTCTAGTTCCTTATTATAGCCAACTCTTGATCACATTTATTTCTAAAATTATTATAGTTTAAAACATTCAATAATGACCACATAGATTAAAATTTATATCTTTACTAATTGATCTCTGATAAATTATATGTTTTATTGTAAAACTTGTATCATCTAATGCTGGTACAATTTTTATGATGTGTGTCACAACTAGATTGATACAATTTTTTGTGTGTTTATTTCAAGCATTCTGCACAATAGCTCTAGATCATCTTTAGTCATAATCATCAAAACTTGTCTCTACCTTCATAACACAGTTAGTCTATTTGACTGTGTCTCCTATAATTTCTATAGGACATAGTCATCATGTCTGACCCAGTCTCTCACAAGCTAGTTAGTCTTTTTTTCCATAGAACATAGTATTTATGTTTGATCCAATCTCACACAAGGTGGTTTTTAGTGCCTCCCAAAAAAACATAGTTGATTGATCTAAAAATATGCTTTCCTATAATTTTTCTATGGACCTTCCCTCCAAACTATATCAACCCAATTGACTCTGTACCACTTGGCTGATATTATACTGAATCTAGCCAACTTTACTCCTTTTTATATTTGCTTTCTGATCTCAAATTCTTATTTTAGGCATCATGAAATTCCTTATTAGAATATTTTTGGATAACCTTAATCCATTTAGATTAAATATGGGGTGTTCTTTCCTTTTTACATTTTACACCCAAAAGGATTCTCCCTCTTGGTGCACTTTTGCTCACCCCTCCTCTTTGGACTGTAATATGGTCCAAATTAATTCAACTAATAAGACTGATGGATCAAATCTATTTCACACTTATTAAGTTAGTTCTCTCTTTAAAACACCTTATGACATTCTAGGGGAAATTGACACAAGCTTAACCAATAACCCTATAAGAAATATTTTATACACCAACAACCCATCCCCTAACCTTCTTGCACCCAAAAATCCATCCCCTAATACCAATTTAAGGAATTTTCCTCTTACCAATTCTAAAAATACACCTTTAAACACCAAGAATCCCAATCCACCAGATGACACCACTCAAATTCTTAAAAAAATAATGCAACAAATAAACATTATGAAAACATCTAATACTTCTCAAACGATGCAAATGCAACATCATTTATTAAACATGGCCAATTAACCTCATATTCTCCTACCCCAAAATAATTATAACTTTATCCTTCCACCTCTTAGAGATGTCATGGGAAATATCATTCCCCAACCCATTATGTACAACAAGATGCTCCATAAAAATCCAAAATGAACCTTTATCCCCCTTCATTGTTTATATTGATATTGGAAATATCTCTCCAACTATTAAATATAATGAGACTAAAGACCCTACATCTTTCTTTAAAGCATTTGGAAATCTTTATAAAGAGTGGATTAAAACTAATACCTTTGACACCACCAAAATTTTAGTCAAAAGAAACACATGAGATGTATTAGAATGGTATAATCAACTCCCTCAACATTCTATATGGAAACTCAAGGATTTATTCAATCCTCAAATTAATTAATGTCAATAAAATGATCTCCCTAAAAATTATCTTAGCGATTTCATTAATGATCAATAATCCCCTTCTGAATCATCTCATGATTTCATTAAATGATAGAGATATTTGGCTCACAAAGATAATCATAAAATGACTAATGATAACTTATTTAAACTATTCATAACTACCTTAACACCTTCCCTTCAATACAAGGTTCAAAAAATTTCTCCCTAAACTCTAAACAATGTTATTGATCAAGGTAAAAGATAAGACTTTAATATGAAATAGTTTTATCCCAACATTAAAACCATCAAGGCATCTTTCTAAAACTCCACTAATGAAATCACTAGTAATCCTCCTCAAACAAAACTAGGAGTAGCCAAAATGGATAATCCTCAAGATTCCCATGGACCCCTAACTGTTCAACAAATGAAACAACTTTTAGCACCTTATAAACCTTTTACTTATTCAATAATCCACCTACATTGTATTATCCTAACAAATTTTATTGGTCTCATATTGATGTTGGTCAATCCCATGAAACATGTTGTGGGCTTACCAAATTTTTTATTTCTTTTATGTTAGGAGATACATTCAATCATGACACTATGATAAAAATATATCATCATGATTATTTTGAAGTCTCTCAAAATTAATAAGTTATTAAGCCTTATTACAATAAAAATACAAAAACAAATATACTTCTAACCCACAACATTCAAACAAGGAAATATTTGAAATTGACACTGACTATGACCAATATTATACCGATTATCAATATGTGAATGCATCTAAAGTCAATTATCAATGTAAACCCACCCATAAAGATCCTATCACTAAGCCAAATTAACCCTCATTTGATGAAAAAATTCTCAAAAACACCATTACCACTACCATACCTTTTGACATCAATGAGGAAATGATTCCATAATCAAAACCTCAAACTACTTCTCTTCCTATCAAAAAAAGTTTACCCTCCAAGCCTCATGCTAGTTCTTCATCTTATAAATATCATTGGTATTTCTTAGAGGAGCTCAATTCCACTCCTTGTAAAATATCCCTCATAGATTTAGTTCTTACTTCTCCATTTCACCGTAAATTCTTAATGCTATAATTACAAGACATTGAATAACCTCTTTCCCTTGAAGTAGAACAACCTCTTCAAGATCCTACATTGATATAAGTACACACTATTTAAGTTATTTATCTTTCTTCCAAACCTTACATAGAATTCCTTGAAGAAGATATGATCAATGATGAAATTATCCTTTGAGCTGATGATCTACCTCTTTTCATTAAAATTATAATTATTACCACCTTTAATAAAAAATTCTTAGTAGATGAAGGGTCAGGAATTAATGTTACATCCCTTTGGTTAATCAAGAACTTAGGTATACCAAAGATCACTTTAAGGAAACTCATCTCAGATGTCATAAATTTTATAAGAAAAATAAAAACCACTTGGTTTTATTTGAATCCCCCTCACTATTGGACCCAAGACCATACATACCAATCTCATGGTTCTTAATCTACCGTTATCCTACATTATACTCCTAGGTCACCCATGGACACATTACATGAGGGCTATTTCCTCTTTAGGTAGTAAATGTATCAAATTCATCCATAATGACAAATGTTGTAAACATGAGGTTGATCCTAATCCATGGAGCATTAAACTACCCAACCTAAATCTCAATATTAGATTCCAACCATTCCATGAATTAACAATGCACCTCTACCTGAATTCATTAACATCAATCCAAATTTATAGATATCTCTTATTGATTCTAATGATGATGAACCAAATGAACTAAAAGACACTTGCAACACTACTAAGTTACTTCCTTATATTTTGGAGTGTCCTCCTCCTTTGTTACCATATGATTATACCATCCCTCTAGTCGATGATACCATTGAATTTACTCATCCATGTAATGTACATGAATATTCTTACATAGAATATGAATTAACATATAATGAATATGGAGTGGCCAAGTTATTTTAAAACCATTTCACCATGTAACCTCAAAAATTTAGTGATCTAGGTGTATCTCCTTTTGATGTCCCTCTAGAGACAAATGAATGTACTATTTCTCACACCTATGATGACAACTATATCATGGCTCAAGCTCAATCATGAGACTTAGATGTACAACACTATAAAAAAACACTAGGAAAAATATATGCCTTCAATCATGATGTCTATGTCATTCATATATAAACTAATAGTGAATCAAAACATGAAGGTCATATATCTCCCATTAATCCTCCATTTTTGATACTCCTTGGGTAGTTGAACAAATCTTACATCTATAAAATTTTGAATTTCAAGTACCATTTATACCTTCTATATCAACAACAAACATACCAACTCTCATTCCTTCCAATGATTCTATAAATACAACTGAGGATATCCACCTCACTTCAACTAAATCTCCATCTAAAACACAACCTAATGTACCTATTACCAATGTGGTTGACTCTAATCAATCTCCATCAACAATTCCACCTACACGTAAAATTACCCTTGATTCTAAAGCCATAGATGTATAATGGATACATTCTAAATATGATTGACATAGTAATAAAATCATTGATCTTGAAGTAGGCATAGAATATTATGGACCATTACCCAAACTCCCTAGCAATGAATCCATACTTGAGTTACTCCATGCTAGAGAACCTCAACTCCCATGGTAACATCATAAACTTATAAACTTCAAATGAAAATATTTTCATTTTAATAACTTCTTTGCTAGCATGGACCCTAAAAAAATCCTATTTCTTCTCTTCCTAATGCTCTATATCATTTCCAAGATGGAAATTCTATGCTCATTGAAGAAATAATAAGAATATAATATGGTACACCATCATGTCCTTGACCCATCACTATCTCTAAAGATCTCACACCAACAAAACATGATGAATTTAGACTATTCTTTGATAAGTATCATGAAACATTCACTTGGTCATATGAGTATATGTTAGGTATTGACCCTAGCATCATTGCACATAAAATAATCACCTACCCAGATGTGAAACCCATTAAAAAAATAAACAAAAATTTCCACCCAAAATTACGACTTTATGGCATAAAGAGACTATCAAAATTTTAGATTCCAAGTTTTTAAAACCTGTTGACTATTCTAAATGGGTATTAAACATTATTCCAATTTGTAAAAAAGTCACCATGGTCATTCATATATGCATCAATTTCCATAATCTTAACTTTTCATGTCCAAAAGATAATTTCCCATTACCTTCAGTAGATTCCATTGTAGATTCCATTATTGTATATGAAATGTTGTCACTTATGGATGATTTTTCAGTCTATAATCAAATTCACATAGCTCTTGTTAGATAACACAAAACAACATCTACTATGGAATGGGGCATCTATTGTTATGTCAAAATACCTTTCAACCTTAAAAATGCCAAAGTCAATTATCAACGTGCCATGAATCACATTCTACATGATATTATAAACAAGATTATGGAAACCTATGTTGATGACCTCATTACAAAATTTAAGGGTTACACAACTCATCTCATTGATCTAGATATCATTTTTTATTTATTAATCAAATATAAAGTTAGACTTAACCCCTAAAAGTGTGTTTTTGGTGTCACATTGGTAAAATTCTAGGTTTTCTCATCTCTCTTCATAATATTGATGTCGATCTTGCCAAAATTAATGCTATAGTCAACATGCCCATTCCTCATTCCATTACCAACATTCACATGTATCTTTTCAAGCTTGGGGAAATATGATGGTTCATCCAAGAAATGTCTTACCATATCTACTTAGTTAATTCCCTTTTTAAAAAAGGTAATCTTCTAAAATGGAAAAATCCATGTCAAAAAGCCTTTGCCAACATGAAAGAATATTTGCTTCATCCTCCCACCATTCAACCACCTTTAAATGACCATCCTTTATTTTTATTCACCTCTTCTACTCCCATATCAATTGGGGCAATTCTTGCCCAAAAAGATGAGATCAAAATAGAATAAACTATTTAATATATTAGTCTAGGTCTCATTGACTACAAAAATGTTATACTAAGGTAGAACGTGATTGCTTTGCTATCTACTTCATAGTTGAAAATCTCTATTATTATATGCTTTATAAAACCACTTATGTCATTGTCCACTCTGATCCACTTTGTCATTTCTTCTCTAAAGCAATTATATCTAGAGATAGAATTGGCAAATCGATGGTCCTCTTAATGGAATTTAACCTTCAAATTATCACCCAAAAATCTGTCAAAGGGTAAGTGATCACCAAGCAACTTGTAGTGGCCCCTATACCAACTACAAATCACCTTCAAGATAATCTTCTTGATGACAACATTTTTTATATTGAAGGTCTTGACCATGTTATCTCCCTTAAAGATTATTTTCACAATTTCATTGCTGATTTAGAGGCAAATAATCAAGAAGATACCAATATCATTCTCAATACTACTAAATACAAATTAATTATCAAAGAACTTCCTAAAGTAAACATTAATTTACATAAATACACTTGGACATTCCACTTTAATGATGCTAAATTCCTTCAAGGAGTTGGGGCAAGTTTTATTCTAACTAACCCTCATGGTAATATCATCCCTCTGGCATTTAGGTTAACCTTTGATGTTACTAATAACATGGTTGAATATGATTCTCTCATCTTAGGTATGAAAACAACTCTTGACTTGGATATCCACTATCTACATGATTTGGGTGATTCATAGCTTATTTGTCACAAAGTTAATGGTGATTATTAATGTTAAAGCAAAAATTTAGTTACTTATCATCAATTGGAAACCACCCTTGACAAAGAGTTTACATAATTTACCATTGAGCTAATTCCAAGAGATAAACATTTCATAGTTGATTCTCTTACTTCTTTAGCATCTCTCTTTCATCCTCATCAAGTACTTAATGATTTACAATTTCTTATCCAAAAAATAAAATCACCATCTTCTATCCAACTAAATCATTTACTCATTTGTTATATTTAGGTTTTTACTAATCGATAAATCCCATGGTATAAAAACATCATCCAATTCCTTGAACATCAAACCTATCCTCTAGACATGGATTCTCAAAAAAATATTAGAATGTGTAAATAAGCCTTTAAATATGTCTTCTGATAAAACACCTTTATTTTCATAATTTCAAAGGTAGCCTACTCTACTATGTGATGTAATAAAAGGTTCCTCCTCTCCTTGAATAATCACATGGGGCCATTTGTGGTGGTCACTATAGTGTATATGTTACAACACATAAATGCTTATGTATGGGATACTTTTGGCCTACTTTAGAAAAGGACATTATCAATTTTGTAAAAAAGTGTAATCCTTTCCAAATTCATGATGATCTAATCCATTTACCGCTAGCTGAGATCCAAACCATGGAGTCTCCTTGGCCATTCTCCATGCGGGGATTAGATCTCATTGGTAAATTACCTCAGTCATAAGATGGTCATGTTTCTATCATTACTACTACTAAATACTCTACTAAATGGCTAGAAGCCATGCATATTATCAATGTCATGAGAATAATGATTTATAAATTTATCCTTAACCAACTAATTTGTCATTTTGAATTTCCCCATAGTATCATTTTTGATAATGGTGGAAATTTCAAAAATAAGGATGTGAGACAGTTATGTGCTAAGTTTAAAATTTCCCACAAATTTTATAGACCTCACCATCCACAATGTAATGGCCAAATAGAGGCTACTAAAAAAATTATTAACAAACTATTATAAAATACCATCCGATAAAGTCACATTGATTGGCATCTTCACTTATATTCCACACTTTGGGCCTGACATACTCGTATATGTACTGCCATTGAGGCAACCTATTTTCACTAGTATATTGTTCTAAATCCATCTTATCATTAAAATTCAAAATCCCATATTTATGTATATCTTTTTATGTCATCATTATTGATGAATAATTATGTGAATCTTGCTTTCATGCCCTAGACCTTCTTGATGAACACTATCTAGCCACTCTTCAACATAACTATCAATACAAGGCTTGCATTGCCAAATAATATAATAAAAAGGTAAAAGTTCACACTTTTAATGTTGGTGATATAATCCTTAAATTATACTACACATATGATAAAGAAGGAAAATATTACCAAAAATGGTGGATCCCCTATTTAGTGAAAGACATCCTTGGTCCTAGCACTTACCGTCTACAAACTAATAAAGGCCATGTTTTCAAAGAACCCACTAATGCATAATTTTTGAAGAAATATTTTGCTTAAAATATTCTTCTTCTTTCATATTTTTATATACTATCCTACTAACACTTCTTACAGGACTTCTCCAATGATCTCACCCTCTACATCCATCTATCTTATACATAAACCTTAGTTCCTTCCTTTGGTTCTTTGATTTATTTAATTCATGTGTTGCATTGTAATACCATATATAGGACCTTGTTTTCCTCATGAATAGCTTTTTATTTTATACATTGATCACAAGTTGTTATTTTCCAATGCATTTTTACACCCACTCAAGTTTTTATTTTGTGAGTTGCAGTGTAGGACCATGGATAAGACCAAGTTCTCACAAATACCATTTTTCAAAGCATTTTTTTGAGACCCACTAAGTGGGATTGTTATTTTTTGATTTATACTGTGAGGCCATGGATAGGATCAAGCTCTCCTCAAAAATATTATTTTTCACTTTTTTTCACCCACTTGGGTTTCTCCTTTATGAGTTGCAGTGTAAGACCATGGATAGGACCAGGATCTCATAAAATATACATATTATTTCAGCCCTTTTTATCAAACCAATTTTTCTTTTTAGAATGTTAAGAAATGGTTACACGTTTGTGATGCAATATTATTATCTTCAATTTTTGTTTCTTTTTATAGATAAAACTTGCACAACAATCAATGTTAGCATGTTTCCTTACACTTACATTATTATAATAAGGAATCATACTTGCCTTTCATTGTATCCCCCTTTCACATTATCATAATTTTTATGATTTAAAGTAATTCAAATGATTTCATGTCCATTTCCCCCCTTGATATCCCTTTATTTCATTCCACTTTGAATAAAACAAAGGTCTAAGACAAGATGTAAATTTCATTTCACATGAATAAATAAGACTCTCAGACACCATGCTCTCTAAGTCATTTTTCTTAGCTACCAAGTCCCAAGTTTTCAAATGATAGTAATTTTTAACATGCATGTTTCATTTTTTGAATCTGTATGGAGGAAGAATAGAAAAATCCATTAAAAATTAAAAGTCAAATCATTTAAAACAAAATTCAATGATCAAAAGGCAATATAAAAATCAAAAAGTCAACATCACACTAAAATATGTGATTTATAACACATCTCCTATTTCTAATTGAATCTCAAACTCCACAGTTGGCCTCATACTAGAGATGAGGTCTATTGGGGTGTGGTATGTTATTAGATTGGGATAGGAGAATTCAAACATCTATAATTATACCTACTTTCTCATGCAAGTACCCAATCTTTTTAGTAGATTGATGACTCTGTAAAGGGTCTTGAGGAACAAGGAACACATCTATGGGAAGGTAGGTCCATTTTAATTTTCATGCATATATCCTTCATGGGATTATATTCATACTTCATTTGATAACCTAAGATTTGTGTGGTTAGGAAAAGTTCTTTTGATTCCTTAATGTTGAAAGTCCTCTTTTTTGATAAACCTAATTTATTGTCTTGAATTCGATAAAGAGTTTCTCTACCTTGATTTTTCCTTCATTTTACCCCACCACCCATTTTATTTCCCCCACTTGATAGGAAAGTTTGATTCTAAATCTATTTCCACACTTTTATATTCCCTCTTCTTCACATCTTAAAACATGTTAACACTACTTTGTTCTACTTTTATCTATCTTTAGAATAAAATGGTATGCTTGACTATATATGGATTATTTTTTAAACCATTGCTTTACATTTCTAGAATTTCCTTGGTTTCATTTGAAGATATCTCATTATCATTCCCTTTTTTCAGATAACTACATTCATTTTTATATTTTTCATATTTTTTCCTATTGTTGAGTGAGTTTGGATTGTTACTTCTAACTCAGCAATGTTATTTTCTCTTTTCATGTACTTTTTCCATTGATGATTGAGTAAGGATTAATATTGATCACTCATTAATGTTGTTTTACCATTTCTTTCCCATCTTTGTTTAAGTAAGGATTGTTATTACTTTTACATTGATGTTAGATTTACATTTTACTTATATCCTTAGTTTGATTTGGTTTTTTATGGTTCTTATTAAAGGTATACTTATTTGAGTTTTTCAATCATTTATTATCCTTATATTTTTGGTTACCCAATTTAGTCTAAATTTTTGACTTTGTCATTTGGTCCTCAATTAGCATTTATCACACTAACTTACCAAATTTCCAAGTACGTCATGCTGACACATTTCAACTATCTTGGATTTCCTACATTTATTTGTTTTTGCTCTTTAAGTTTTATATCCTTGGGTTTGTCTAAATTAGTATATATACCCTCCATGATCAAAACTAAAGACACAATAGAAAACCATACAATGATAAATGTAAGTCAAGGTAGACATACATTATTAATTTATTTCAGTTATTTCCTTTCAACCATTTACTTTTAATTATTTTATGATTAAAAATACTAAAATTTATTTAGCTCAACATTATGTGTTGCTATGTTCTTTTTTCGAATCACCATCCCATGTTGTAACTATGTGACATGTGATGATCTTGGAGTGGGGCATATGTGTATACACAATATTTTTAAACTTTATCAATTATTGATTATTTATCTATTGTAAGAACCCATTGAATCTTAATCTCTTTAAGTGCACACCTTAAAGTGTGCACCAAAAAATTCATTGGTAGACCATTGGTGCTTTGCAATAATATTGTTCCCTATACCACCACTTGAAACCTACACAAACCTATCTTATATAGTTCCCTATGATTTAAACCTCCCTTACACACTCCTCCAAGTTATTCACTACCTAAAATAAACCCTAACTAATCCAAAACCTCTTTTTGACATTTACCAAACAAAGTCAGCCTAGGTTGACCTTGTTCCTAAAATGTAAGCATGTTACATGATTAGGTCAACCTTGACCAACCTAGTCTAGGACCTAACTACTTTATTTATTAAAGAATAGGGTTGATTGGGTAGACTTTGTCAAATAAAACATCAAAAGATCTTAGGTTTATATCTATCTATATTAACACATCTTTTTTTCCATTTTCATTAGAGAGAGATAGAGTTAGTCATTCATTTTCACTTCTTTACAATCTACTCTTCTATGATTCTACTTAAGGAGTCATTAATTAGGGTTTACACTTGGAGAGAAGAATCTTATCTTGTGGAAAAGTATTGGATGCTTAGGATAAGTCATATATCCTAGAGTTGGCCTATATTAGTTATCCTTACAAACCACAACAACCTCATAAAACACCACTGGCCAAGGGAGAGATTGAGCTTCGATGGGTTCATCTTTAGAGTAAGTATCTCTAACTCATACTCCTTTATTTTAGTAGATATAAGTAGCATAAGTAATGGATTTTGAATGTATTTCTATTTCCATGCATTAGGGTTACATCTATATTGACTTAATTAGAGTTCTTTTATGTATGTTTAATTTTATGTTTATTAACCCCATTTTATGCCACATGCTTTGGTGAGCATCAGGTTAGTATTACTTTACTTTTTCATTTAATTTAATAATAAAACATAGGGCTTATATAGGGTTATTATGTGTTATTGCTAGACTATAAGATTTGAAACCCTCTCTAGTGATATTGTGTGGTAAGGGATACCTTAGGTAGGTCTATCATATCCATATTAGTCATGACCTTGATTGTCTAAATGTACCAACAAGTGGAAGGTCTAGTGTAATTGATCTTCTCCAAGCTATGATTTATTTATAGATCAACTTCACTTTCCCTTGTATTCACACTCATCCCTTACATTTTCAAAACCTAATGGTCTCCATGTCCTAAGGATATCCCAAATAGTTCACCAAAATAATAACACAATCATAGACCACTACTCCCCATGTAGTTGAAAAATGGATATCTCAAGAGATATTACCAAAAATTCTCAAAAATAAGTGCACATGGTTTAATTTATCACCCAAACATTCTAAAATTTCACTAGCCACTACCACACATATATAATTGGTATTCAATATCTCAACTTATATCATATCCATTACTCTTTTATTTAGGAGAAAATAATGCTAAAATTATTATAATAAATAAGGCCAAGGATCATACTATCCTTCTTACCTTTATAAAGGTAACATGTGAGATAAGGTTTCCCTACTTTCTCAATAAGTCATGCAATCAGGGTAAGGCTTATCTCATTTACTTAGATTATTAATATGATATCCACCTACTACTCCCACAACCAAATAAGGTGAAAAGTACATTAAAAGGTTAATAAAAATAACTTATTTAATCAGGATGAGAGAAATATCAATCCAATTGAAGATTAAAACATTTAGCCATACAACCTAGCTCAATCCACAAAAGTGGCACAAAATCAAAGTCACACAAACCAATGTAATCTAAAGAGAAATAAAGCTTAATAAAAGGCTAAAGAATCCAATTCAATCTAAAATTGAATGTAAAAAATAAAATTAGCAGCTCCATCAATTAATAAAATTCTCAAAATAATAAATTACTAAACAACCTTAAAATCCATTACAAGGTAAATCATAAATGAGTGATTCCAATTAACCTATAAATCCCAATCAAAAATCAAAATAAACTTAAAGTTTTCCATTTATCAAGGTAAAAGTTCACAAGTTTAGATTTGAATTATACTACAAAGTATGTCTCTTAAAGACCACAAATGTAGAGTAGGGAGCTCAAACTTCATCAACTAATAACCTCATATGGTATGAAGAAGCACTACAACTTAAGTTGCCAAAAACACTACACACTTACCAAACTTGTAAGTGGTAAATATCATAATCTATTTCCATAATAAAATATTAAATGTATGGAAGTATCAAGCCATTTCATCTATACAACTCTTTTATCCATCAAGAAGCAAAGGTTACCATTCTGCAAAGGTTAAGGAATGTTTCCAAAGTAAATTTTTAAAACAAGTCCCTAATCAAAATACCATTTAATCATCCTTATAATGATGTGAATCCACTCAATAAAATTATAATGATGTCATTGGATGACAAGAGAATAACAAATCACTTAAATTCTATATAAATATGGGAATAATATCTCTTCCCAAACTAAGGAAATATATGGAATACAAATCCATGAACAAAATTCTCATCCCTATAGGAATCCATTTAATTGAGAAAAATAAAATATTATAAAATGAAAAGGTTTCCCACCCTACTACGTGGTGCCAATTTTCTAAGGGATCTTCCAAGATTCCCTCTCTTAGGATTGATGTCTTGAATGCAAAAAAATCCATTCATAATATTCAATTTCTTGGGTGAGAAGCATCATGTGCCTTAGTTGTTTGCATATAAATCATCAAAGTCTAATTGTCACTAACATTCTCTATCTAAGTGATCAAAATGGATCTATAAATATCTTACTCAAAAACTTATGATCTTTGTTAGGTACTCGTCTTCCCAATATCGTATATAAAATCACCTTCAAAACACTTGGTTAAACCATCCATTTAGTAAACTTTATGAAATTGTTAGTGATCCCAAGGCAATCATTCAATGTACCTCAAAACCTTAAATCAAAAGGGATATTCAACTAGTATACAAACTTAATGTCTCAAGTTTCATATTCAATACGTTTCCTTATAATTCAATCCCTCTAGATCAAATGTTAAATTCATATGTTCATGGTATTTTAGGAAACTCATAAAAATGAAAACTTTATGAGCAAAAAATCATACTAAAAATCAATATGCAAATGACACTTCTAGATGATTAATAAAATTCACCTCTATATAATGTATCCTCTTATACTAACAAATTATCAAGATTCAAGAGTATGTAATCCCTGCATTATTCTTCTTATCCCTACTCTAGGTTAGCCTAAATTTCATAGTAACATCAAGGTGTAGTAAGATTATGATAAATAATAATTAGAAACCTTGTTACTACATTCATATGGTACCTTATGTCATTAAACCATACATGCATTTCCATAACTTTTACTACTTATAAATAATGCATTAGTTCATAAATAAGAGAAAGGTTACCTAAAATGGTCAACACTATCTATGGTTTGATTAACACAATCAATACCAAACTATATGCTTTGAACAACTAGTGCACGCATGTACACACACACACACACACACACACACACACACACACACACACACACACACACACACACACACACACACCACTAAAGTAAATATATGCTCTACATACACTAAGGTACACTCTAGCCTTCTAGTGATGAGGAAAATAACCTCCATTCCTCTAAATTTCCTATCAACAAGGTCACATTCAAACTTCATTGGTTCAATCACTAGGACTATCCCTATACAAATACTCCAAAGAGACAAAATTATTATCTTCAAGGTAATTTACCACAGTGGGTTATTCATATCTAATTTAGATCTATATCCTTTGATTATCCAAGAAAACTATTATAAGAGATGATAATGCCACATAGAGTCATCACTCTAACAGAGTTGATAATCACACCCACTTGGTGGCACCATACCCTTAAGACCATATGTTATCTTCAATAAAACTATCCATAAAGTATCACCATTCCATTTCCTAAGGTGAAAAATGTGAAATAATAAATTTGAGAAATTTTATTAGCTATGAAAATTATATCCAAAACACCCAAATATATAATCTACCATTAAAATTGGTAACCATTAGATCAAGATGCAATAAAATGAACATTTAAAATGACATTCTAATCTAAATCCAAATGTTCTCAATCAAGATTCAAATAAAAAGACTAAAGATTATAGATGGATATTACTTACAAATAGACTCATAATTTTAACATGATATTAGCTTTATCATGAAGGGTCATGGATTTTCTATTTAGTTTGGCAATAGAGTGGTGGATAATTTAAATAAAAGAAGGAGGGAGAATCAAAGGAAAAAATTCAAAGTTGGGTGTAGGAAGATCAATGGTGGAGAATTATTCAAGGAATTAAAAATTCCTTGTATGATTCTAGAGGAGGGAATGTTGTAGAGGTAGAAGCCTCTAGAATCTCTTTGGAATCCTAATGGAAATTAGTGGATTATTATTCATGTGATTAGGGGGTTCTATAGAGTCTAGGGGAGTAGAAGAGGCTACTCATATGCTAGGGTAGGTAGGATGGAATTTTTAAATTCCCAAATATTAGATAAGACAAGATTTGGACATAAGTGGGTTTAATTAGAAGAATTAATTAGTCATGGGATGTTATAAGGTTAGTGTATAGTGGGGGATATATTATAAATATTGAACTAACACTAGGATAATATGCTATAAAACAAATTATATGGAAATAGATGAAATTAGTGATGAAGCAATCAAATTTAAGTGCATATAGTTTCCCCTATTTGAAAAGGCATTTTGAGTGGATGAAGTGGAAGGAATAATGGTATTTCCAAGAATACCAAATGGACACATGATTACCCCTCAAGGGGACATGCAGGGAAGAATGATATGGATGGCCATTGAAAATAAGAAATAAGGGGTGGGAGGTGAGAATAGATAAGGGTTTGGGGTGTTAGATGTGAGATTGATGATGAAGAAAATGAACTTGACATGAGCAGTGATATACAAAGAGAGGATTCCCATAGAAAACATTTATGCACTGTGTTAAAGTTATCAACACATTCCAATGGGGAATCAACCATAACCTAGTGATGATAAGTTAAAAAAATCATAAGATTTATACATATCCTAAGAAAAGACACATGCCAGGGAGAGCTATGGACCAAGATGATTAAAGGAGAAAGCCATGAGATGTCAACATATCCAAAGAAAAAGAGAGAGAATAAATGTTATGATCAAGTGACCAAAAGATGAAGGGGAATAATTAAACTTTAATACATCAAATTTATGAGCCATAATGTGATTAATAACAATCATGCCCCTAGCAAGGACACTAGGAAGATGACATGATAATAAAGTTATGGTCCTTGTCATGCCCCCATCAAAGGAGGAAACTATAATCCTTAAATGATGAATTAACCAATTAGTGATAATGGATGATTGATGGAATAAAATATAGATGTTTTGATTTGTCAGGCCCAATCGATAAGTGTGGGTGATTGACAAAAATATTAAGAAGATGATTGAGGGGATGGTGATTTATCATTAGAATAATTGATTAATGATTTATATTAGAGCTCAAGGATTTGAGTGATGTAATACTTGAGGATGATGAAGGATAAGATAGATGTGATGATGAATGATGGGGAGAGCGGATAAAGTGGTAGAACTAACCTCATACATACCATGTGACTAAAATGTACCTACATAGTCTAAAAAGACCTCAAGCCAATGTAGTTTAGACTAGATGATAGGTGACAAGGTAGACTAGGAGGAGTAGGGTGGCAATGATTATTAAACATGTTAGTTAATAGATAGAGGATGTAACTAAAATGTTAGACATGAAGATAAAGGACTAGGATAAAGGATAGGAGATTATATGTTATATATTGATGATTATAGATATGATGGATTAGTAACTAGAGGATATAGACGTGATGATAAATGGATTGGAGGAATGATTTTATATTACATGAGTTGACTAGGATGATTGACTTGATTATGGGATTAAGATGATTAGATAATTATTCAAGTGATAGAGGATAAGATAAATGATGAGTCTAGTCCATTATCAATCCACCATTATTGTAATAAGGTTCATCATAGTCTAAGTAATCCAATGTAAATATATCACTAGGAAGTATTCCCCATGATATACGTATGACCAAGAGGATGTTGTGACAAAGTGCATGGTGAACTCTACATAGCAAACCCAAAAGCATCATTATAGATTTTTTGGTTGCATAATAACATCTTTGTTAGTTTCAACCTTGATGCAAGACTAATTAAAAAACTAAAAAATATAAAAATAGACAAGTTAACAAACATATGTAGATATATACATGATTAAAAAAACATGCAAACAAGTCAAACAACATAGATCATACAAGTAACACACAAAAATATCTACACAAAGATGTGTTATGAGTAGTGTCTTGTCTATTGTCATAATGAGAGTTGATGGGATGATTGATTAGGTAATGAGTTGGACTAATTTGGTCATGATGATGTTAATGTGTATTAAATATATGTATTTGGACAAGGGTATAGATTTTGAGTAGACTAGGGATTACTATTAGGATAAGGCTACATAAGACATAAGGCAAGATGAATAAAATGATAAGACCATTAGGACATGAGATAAGGTAGGATGAAAATGAGATGGAAAACTTAGGACATAGTATGAGATGAGTGGGAAACTCAAGATATAAGACAAGACAACTTAGAGGTTTTTGGATTTTGTGAATTTTATAATTCTTAAGTTTTTGTAATATTTTGATTTTTAGATCTTTTTGGAATACGTATGTATACTATATAAATGGGGTTACTAGTAGAGAGAATACCAAGACTAAAAACTAGGATAAGGATGGATAGAATGATGAATGGGATGATAAAAGGATGTGGATGATGGATGAGGACTAAGGAATAATGGACTCAGGATCACCAATGACACATCATGAAGAACCAAATATATAGTTATCTAAGTGTCTAATGGTAGATATGCCAAGATGATCATTTCTCAACATATATTTCACTCCTTAAAAAATTCAAGACATGAGACATTATGGACACAATAAGAGGATGTAAAACATGATGGATAAGGACGTTTTGGATGACATATGGATAAGATAGATAAGGATGGCATGGATGAGATTTACAAGGGATGGATTTGCCCCCAAGTGTTGAGGTATAATATAAATAATATATTATTTTACAATGATGTCATAAATAAATTTTCATCATGGTACTTCCTCAAGGCACTAGGATACTAGTTTTCACCATTGGATGAATGATTTTTTTAATTTTTTAATTTTTTTGAATTTTAGCATCTCGATTTATTAGAAGTAGGAGAGATATAGGATGTAATCATCTTTTTTTATCTTTATCCAATGCCTATTTTATATATATGTGATGGTAGGACCATGTTGTTGATATTAGATGTATTGATGTCCATGTAACCTTCATTGAATTTTTATTGAGTCCCCTCCAAACATCTATACCAAGTGTCTTATTCACCACTACAAAAGGAAATGGTGCTTGGTATAATTAGGTGTGGAATGGATCAATATAGGGTTTATATTTGATGGTGATGTATATGACTTGAATGGATGATAGGATAATGATAGGGAGGTATGATGGGTGTTTGAAGATTAGGACTAGCAGTCACACACATCATTAGACATTATGGGCATTTCATATTTGATTGGTGACATGTGACAAAAGACTTTAAGATATCCAAGACACTTTGAATTTGTATTAATTATTTGATATGATTAGTTGTGGGATTATCATCCATACTAATAATGATTTTTACAAGGATTTTATCTTTAGACTTGATTATATTTTGATTGTCCCCTTGTGCCCAATATTGAACTTCACTAGAGTAGATTGATCTTTGAATTGATAGATGATGATTGTTTTGACTTTGATGGTCCCCTAGTGCCTCAAAGAGGGTTTCACTAGGGGAAGAAACTTTTTGATTAGGTCAATGATTTTAATTTTCTTAATTTTAACTTATTGAATCAAAGGTGATTTGATCATCATTTATGACTATTTGAATATGGTATTGGACCTTTGTATTTTTGGCACATGTTATGTTACTCAAGGAAGGATCCAATAATGTATGTTCCTATTCATCCATATGGAGGGAGGTGATTAAATTATCATTAATGGGAATAAAATTATCTATGATGGATGAAGGTAGTGGAAATGGTATGATGAGGTTAATGAGCAGTGATGGGGTAACATGGTCCTTATAGGGGTTCTTAGGAGACCCAATTTTGACATCATAGAAAAGATCCTTAAGATTCACAAAAGGATCACTAAGACTAGTTGTAGGATATGCACTTAATGTTAGATTAGATCTACTTTGACTATATTTGACATATAATGCTTGTAGAAACTATGTTATGACCATCATCCTAATTGGGATCAATATATATGCCTTAAGATTAGTTGACATTTGAATTATAGGTATCCTCAAAAAGAAAAAAAGAGTTTTCCTCTATTATAATATATTTAAGAGATGATTTTTTGACAAAAAATTTGATTCAAATATTGGTGTTGAACATGATCTTGATGTAGATAATACTTGTGTTGACTTTAATAATATCTCTAATGTACATGATAGGATGTTACTAGTAGAGGGTTATTTATCTATAAGTGACCCTCCAAATGGGTTTTTGATATGATGGGTGAAAGGAAAATGATGAAGGATAATGGATTTTCCAAAGACAAGTCCATGAAAGAATGACTCATGAGATAAGGAAGGACTAGGTTTATGAGAACTGGACTCATCATCAATGGAAGATTTGTCAAAGATGAGGGGTCTATGGAAAATAGACTTGTTATCTTGACCTTAGCTTAGAAAGGGAAGGGCTTTATTGTGATTAGGAATGGAATCTTGGCATTCCTCTTCTTTTTTACCCTTGGATGTAAACCCATATTATTCATTCTTGATTTTGATGTCACCATAGTTAATGAGGTCTTGGACATAGTTTTGAAAATTACCCTAAGTTTGGTCTCACACACACACACACACAATATTGGTTAGGTTTATACCAAGAGGGCTTAGGCTTAACAGGATCAAGATGTCATATGGGTGGATAGACCATCATGTCAGTGATAACAAGTTGGTAGAAGAAGGATTCTAAGTATATAAGAAGAGGAATATAGGGATTCTCTTCACTTCATGATTTAGGCAATGAAGCATTATACTTTAGATTAGATGGTTTTTGATGTGATTAGGTTGGTAGACTAGTATTAGAAGCTATTTATAAGGTAGGATTCCTTGTTCTAATAGAAAAAGGGGTAGATGACTGGTTATGACTGGTGGATGGAGGATTTGAATGGGGCTAGGTAGTATGAATACTATAAGTTAACTGATGAGAATGGGTGTAGAATAGAGGTAATGTTGGGTAGATGGGATCAAATTTTGTAGGACATGGAGTGATTATCTCAAAGAGGTGATAAAGGAGTACATACCTATTATCCATGAGGCATTGATTAATCAGGGTATTGACCAAATATGTTTTGAATGTCATGGATCAAGATGGGAGAAAGTATGGATGATTTGGTTTTCTAATCCCACTTAGCAGGTATGGGGGATTGAATGGAAATATTGAGTGATGAATATGGGATGTGTGGAACAAATTTGGATAAAAGGCTTGTTTTAACCTAATTTTGAGTTTGACTATATGTTTAACATGATAAGATCAAGTAGACCAAATTAGGATGTGAGCTAGACTTCAATGATTTAGACTTGATTCAACTAAGCAAGCTATGATAAGCTTTAGGTTTTGATGATAGGGGGATAAATTATCCTAATAGACTTATTTTGACTAGGGTTTGACTTGATTTTAGACTAGCTCAAGACCAAAGTGATCAACTCGAATAAGATGATTTTATTTGATTGATAGGTTAATAAGATTATGATTATGAAAAAAAATTGATTATAAATAAACAATCTTAGAATCAAGATCTTGATGTGGAAATAGTTGTTTGATATTGTGGATGAGGACTAAATTATGAATATAGAGTTAATGAGATGACTAGTATAGACAATGGGATGAGTTGGGTTCGAATATGATTAGGACTGGGTTTTATAAGCAATAGATAAGGTGACTAGGTAAGATAAGGTGAAGACAAATGACTAGTTTGGACTACGACCCTAAGGATGAGTAAGACAAGACAAGGTGATATGAGGATATGGTGATAAAAAGGACCATGATGTGATTATTTATAGATAAGGTATATTTTAGTCTTAAGTAATAAAGATGATACTAGGGAAAATTAATGTTAAGTTTAAGTGAAGAGCATGAGGTTAGAATATGATAAGGTGTGATTGAGGGATGTCAAGATTGGAATAAGGTATGTAAGTGATGGGGGTATGGCTAGAAAATATGAGATGACAAGATGATGGTGAGGGATAATGATGGGTTAAGAATGTATAAGATATGTAAGATTGAAAAAGATATGAAAGATAAATAAGATAAGAATTTAAAATATGAATAAGACAAGGATGGTTATATAATATGATCAAGATTATACAAAATAAGGATATATGAATAAGCCAATATGGTATAACTATGACAAAATAGAACAAAATATGATTAGGATGAGGGATTAGGTTATTTTGATAATATGTAATGTAAGGATGACTAGGCATGGTTATGATTAGTCAAAACCAATCTTGGATATAGAAGCCTATGATAGCACAAGATTAGATTAGGCTAAAAAGAATGATGAATTAGGGGTACAACTAGTGCTAGATGGATGAGACTAGCAAGGATATGACTAAGATGAGAGGGGTGAGGAGAGATAAGACAAGACACAATATGAGACAAGCTAAAAGGATGTACATGCATGTACAAAGAAAATATGTACAAGAAGATATTAACAAGGATGTACCAAATGATATGATAATGAGACAAGGATATACAAGATGATGTTATGTAAAATAGACCTAAATAGGTGTGTACAGGCTTGGTTAAAAGGCTGACTCAACTCATAAACAACATTGGTCTAGCATAACACTCATCAAATCAACCAAACCATGAACCTATCACTAGTAAACTGATTTGGGAGTGTAACTCAATGACTATACTATATAAGAGCTTCACGAGTGAGGCTATAGGCTGGTGACCCATTATAAAATCTACCAAACCCTCTTAAACCCATTTGATCTTAAATAGTCACTTAGGATATTATACTAAATCTATTAAGTCACTTGTTATAGTCGAAGGTCCTATTATAAGCTATATGGGCTCACTGGGGGCATCCTCAATATACATTAGGTACATGGGGCCCAAATCTATATAGGGTGTTTTTTAGTGCTTTGGTTAGAGAGTTAACTCTTTCCCTTCATAGAGGACCTATATGGGGTCAATTGCTTGGCCTAAAGACATTTTTCCCTATTTTTTATACTTTGTTGGAACACAGAGTGTGGTTGAGTATATGGTGATGAAATCTGCATCACCAATCATGAAGACTATGAAAAGTGCATGGGAATCACTTCCACATCACATTTCCCCCTAAAAAGGAAAAATGGGAGGGGTTTTTAGTGGGTTTTGATCCTTCAAGACTCATCACAAGGACACAGGGAGGAGCGCATACACCATTGTAGCCCTTGGGTACAAAAAATAGATAAAAATTTGATTAACAAATTAATTAAGTGTGATATATATTAAATATATAAAATAAATTTTTCAAAAGGCCAAAATATTTGATAGGTGTCCTATAAAGAAAGTGATTAGTAGTTTGAATTTGGTAATCTTGAGGTGTAACCTGCAAGATAAGACATTAGACATAGATAAAAATGTGTCAAAATATGACCTACAAAATAAGTGGTTAGGTAAAATCAAGTGATACAAAACTACCACTGAATTTTCCCCTATATAAATCTAAACCAAATGTTAATCTAATAAGCCTCAATAAAAATATTGAAAAAAAATGTTGGTTTTACACTATAAATTTTTTAAATGAGGGGCCACAATGTGGGGGCCTGGAAGCAATAACCACCACTAGGGTCAAGGGGTAGTGCCCCTTGCATGGTTAAGGGGAAGAACCCCTTAAGGGGTCAAGGATAAGTGCCCCTTAAGGGGTCTAGGGTAAGTGTGCTCCCTATTGTGGTACATGATGGGGTTGAGGGGTATTGCCCCCAATGCCAAATGTAATTTAGGACTTACAGAACCCTTGGAATGATTCAAAATTAACTAAAATGATCCTAATAATTATACTCAAAAGAGATAATTTTTGAAGAAAAATAAAGATCAAAATCACTACTAGAATAATTGAACTATAGATACATAGTCAATTATTAATCAAAATTACTTCTAGAGATTTAATATGGGACGAGTGATTTTACAAGCTATCAAGTAGATTATCATGGTTACTATGTGGTTAGTCAAAATAATTTATAAAACCTTCAAAACTGTAGATAACATGTCAAATCTGTAAATATAGAGAAGCAATTTTTCCAAGATGGTTAGGTAGATTACTAGCAATTAGGGTAAAATCATGATTGGAGGAGGCAAAATCCAAGTTCAAATCAAAACCATGACTAATTATAAGTGATTTTGTAGATTCAACAAAAATAAAGATATTTACATATTTACAAAAGACTAAAGGATATACAAAATGATTTTATCATATTGTGATTATTTATAGTGATTTTAAGAAGATTATAGTATTAAAACATGATTAGATTGAGTTGGATTCAAGATCATAAATGATCAATTATGGTATTATTTTAGAGTATATTTTTGGTTCAACCCTGAAAAATAAAATTTAAAAATGGAAAGCAAATATTTAAAAATAATTAATGATATTTATAGATAAAAATTAAGCACATTATAGATTAAAAACCTTAAAATTTTACTATTAGTCAAAATCATGTTGAATATATCAAAATTGTAAATAGATATCAAAATTTTAGTTACCTTGATGACAAAATCATGATTACAAAATCAAAATCACAACTGTATACTTAAAATCTTAAATTACGAGAGGTGATTTTGATTAAAATATACAAATAACTAAGTTACCTTGATGACTAGCGATTACGATGGAGGTTTATATCAAAATTGCCACTGTCAACCTCAAAGCCATAAATGCAAAATTACCTTTCACCTGGAGGATGAGATTTTTGAAAATTTGAGCCCCAAATTTATCCTAAATGTTTCTTGTAATCTTCAAAATCACACTTCACACACAAGATTAGGACAAAGGAGGGTTCCCACTATGGTCACCAAAATGTGAAATGATAAATTTGATCAATTAATTTAGATATGTAAATTATATCCAAACACCCAAATCTACAACCTACCATTAAAATTGAAAACCATTAGATGAAAATTCAATAAAATGAACTTTTAAAACAACATTCTAATCTAAATCCAAATGTTCCCAATCAAGATTAAAATAAAAAGACTAAATATTATAGATGGAGATTACTTACAAATAGACTTAGAATTTTAGCATGATATTAGATTGATCAAAAGACTTGGATGATATTTTGATAGTTTTAGTTGATAGAGGATTTTATCTTGAAGGATCATGAATTTTCTAGTTAGTTTGGCAATAGAGGGGTGGTTGATTTAAATAAAATAAGGAGGGATAAAGAAAGGATAAAATTCAAAGTTAGGTGTAGGAAGATCGATGGTGAAGAATTATTCAATAAATTAAAAATTCCTTGGATGATTTTAGAGGAGGGAATGTTCTAGAGGTAGAATCCTCTAAAATCTCTTTGGAAGCCTAATGAAAATTAGTAGATGATTAGTCATGTGATTAAGGGGTTATAGAGAATCTAGGGGAGTAGGAGAGGCTACTTATAGGCTAAGATAGGTAGGAGGAAAGTTTTTAATTCCCAAATATTAGATAAGATGATTTGGATATAAGTGGAATTGATTATAATAATTAATTAGTCATGGGATGTTATGAGGTTAGTGTATGATGGGGAATATATTAGAAATATTGGGCTAGGACTAGGATAATTTGATATTAAAATAAATTGGATGGAAATAGACAAAATTAATGATGAAGCAAGAAAATTTAGGTGCATATAAAAACAATACTCAATGTCATTATTCTATAAATGATAACTACCAAGTGGGATCCCATGTGTGATTCCAAAAAACTCTTGATCCATTTCACACTACTTATTTATCCAATTTGAGATTTAGCTCATTAAGGTTTTCTTAAATAATAGGTCCCAAGATTAAAACCTAGCTTTGATATCACAATGTTATAACCCCGTTAGCTTATGCTAGAGTTACATGATATTTTAAAAAAATATACAAATGGTACACTTATACAATCATTAAAACTATATGTAAAATCACTGTTTGACTACTAAATACATCTAAAGTAATAAATGTAGAAATGTATCAACCCATTGGTTAATAAAATGATCCATTTAGTTCCTAAATAGTCTATATCACCTGTTATCCATGAAATAAGTCTAATATTTTTCACATTATTTAATACTAAATTTGAGATAAGGATCCTACTTGGGTATATAGGGTTAAGAATATAAAAATGACAATGCACAAGGGTGATGATAAAATCTACAACAAGCTAATTAAATGTTAAACTTAGATATAATATATATTGAATTCATTTAAATAATATAGGATAAATATAGTAAGTAAAATTATGTTATATATGGAAATAACAAATAAATATTGTCCTCAGCTAATTTGGATGTTGACACAATTCTAGATTTAGAATAGGTAGGAAGCATACTGGAAGAAGATTCTTGAATAGCTGTCAAATTTTGTATTAGATGCATATGGAGTTGTAAACACTACCACCAGCTCAGGATGGTTGTGTGAATGCTACCATATAAACTAGCTAAAGGTGTCCTGTATAAAATACCTATTAGAAAAGGATAAAACCACTAGATGCTTCTAGGTTTGTCTTCACCTTTGCTCTAGTGCATTTAGATCTAGGTCATGTACTGTCACTCCTCATGAAATTGAAAAAAACTAGTTCTTCATCTTCATAGTGATGTTGGAAAAAATATGTTAGTAGGCATGTGGTGTTGAGCTAACCCAAAATACCCCTCTATTAATAAATATTTCATACATAGTGAATACTTTGAAGAGGGTCTAAGACTAATGTAGATATCCCCTATGTGTCGGCTTGGGTGTGAATCATGTAATATGTGGAAATTAAGTATGATAGTGACCTAGGTTTTAACTTGGAAAATTGGGATATTAGGATACTCTTTCAATACTTCAAACTTGTGTATGTATTATCCCTATCACCGATATGAAAATAAGATAAAATAGGGAAGCTTTACTTTATTAAGTGCTTGATTGAATGCTTTGATAATTTATCATAGATATTTTCTAGGTGAGGAATGAATGAGAGTTGATATTTTATTTATATCAATCCCTTTGAAGAATAAATTTTATTGAATCACTTAGACTAAACATTATGATATGTTTTATTTTTAAAATAGATGACTTTAGGGCACTAGACAACTGCATCAAGGTAAGACACTAGCATCAACATAGGGATTTAGGTTTGACACTTGTGTCTTGGCATTTATAAAATATGTACATGCTCATAACTTATAGGGGTGTAAGATAAACATGTTTTAAACATTTTGATAAATATAGAAGGTCTGGGTCATCAACATAAGACTAGTTGAACCAAGAGATAAGCCAAAGGGTACAAGATAGAGTAAATGTGAGACTTTTAAAAGTGGGAAAGGTCCATAACTACGAGGAATAACCAAGGTCTAAATTTTTCCAAATGTACAAGACTAAGGTGATATATAATCCATAAATATCTACATTTTCCACCCCTTTAATATAGTAATTAAATTATTATTTTAAAGGAGAATAAATGCATACCTAGATGTGTATAACACACCTTGACTTTGCATGAGTCTAACTTGAGTGCTTTTTTGGTGATTGACCTATAACCAAGAGCATGTTATATTATATAACTAGTGTATATAATCTAAAATTAAAAGTATTGAAAAGATTGAAATTGAAAGATAAAGGTTTAGGAGTACACTTATGTATTAATGCAACTACCTTGATTATTGGCATTTTGATTTGAAATATATATCATTATAAATCTCTACAACTGATATTAGGATAAATATATAAATCTAGAAAGTTCATATATTTGAGTTAAAGAAAAGATGAATTTTCACTCGATAGTTGAGATTAGCTCAACCATGCAACCCTATCTCACTTATAACCTAGTGAGCATGAGTGAAAAAAGTCAAATCATACTATCAAATTGGTGAGGCTAAATGATAAAATCAATTCCAACCTAAAAACTTGGCAATATTGAGTGAATTAATCACCTCAACCATACCAAAAATGAACCAACTATTGCAGTAAATTAGCTCAATACAATCCATAAAACTTCATCCTAGTGGGTGATGATAGTCCATAAAAGAGTTTTAAAATATGAAAATGATTTTTACTTTAGAATATTAGGCACACATTGCATAACATGTGGACCTTAAATATTTATCATGTTAAAACTATGTATAACAATGATACCTATGTATATAGTTCTACCACAACTATGAATCTAAACCATGCAACTATGTGATTTGGCCAATTTAGAAATAGAAGTGTGGATAACATGCTTCCAAAGCATGCCCACACTATATATGGAGAAATATAAAAAAATAAAATAAGTTCCAATGTGGAGGACATGTTTTTAAAACATGCCCCCACTGAATTTGGGTGTGTCGAATACTGAATAAGTGTGAAGAACATGTTTCCAAAGCATTCCCCAACTAAATATAAAAATTGTGACAAATACTTTATAAGTGTGGAGAATATTATTCTAAATCATGTCCCACTAAATCTAAAAACTATGAAAAATATGAATAAGTGTGGAAAACATGCTTCCAAAGCATGCCTCCACTGAATCTTTAAATTGTGCCTAATGTGAAGAATATGCCTCTATGATATGCCCTCACTGATATGCACCCCCTTTGAGGTGAGGGAAGAATAGAATCTGGTATTTACCTCACTTAAAAAAGATAAGACAAATGAATAATGTGTGAATGGAACTATGTAGCATATAAAATAACATGTCTAGATAAATGTAGCATTGAAGTACATAGAAAAATGTGATCACATGAAGGCCTAAGATGCATGATAAAGATCATGGAAATGTCTAGATAATAACAATACAAGTTCAAAAAGAAAATACGCACACACACAAGAACACTTAAAATTAAATCAATAGACAATGGTCCAAGGAGATCACAAACAAGGGGCATGTTCAAATATTGCACAATTGAATGGATATTACTTAGTCAAATGTCCATAAAAGCAAGAATGACATATTCAATGTCCATAAAATAAACAATGACATATTCAAATGTCAAATAAATCACACATAGGCACAAGAGTTTAAATAAAATAGCGCATTAAAATGATCAAAAAATCAAGATAATAGAAAGGCAAGACACTTAAAGCAGTGTATAAAGGAAAGCATAAGAAACCAACATAAACATATCATAGTAGCCGATGGATCAAATGTGTTAGTAAAAAATGTCCAATGCATAACATATCAAGTGTCATGTGAAATATATAATCATGGATAGAGGCATATGTAAGTACACATAAGCTCAAACATGATAATGAAAAGTGATCATAAAACCATATAACCTATGTATATCAAGACCAAAGAAGCAGATGCACCCAATGTCTATATGAAATGAGTAGAGGGAAGGCCCAACATCTAGAATAGGAATGAATTATGTATTTATATATGCATGTATCTAGCTCAATTAAAAGTGTGACACATGTGTATGTATAATTAAATGACATTCTATCCATAAACATGGAACTAACACATAGATGCCAAGGAGCCAATAAATTATGTTTATGTTAAAAATATATTTGGATTTTTTATTTTTTTGGTATTTTTAGAATATGTGAATATTTTTAACCTTAAGTTAGATATTTGAAATTTTTTTCATTGTGATTGGATAAGTTTCAAAGGTACATAACATGTTATTCCTCATGCTTTACATGTGTATTATAAGATCCAAGGCTATCATTTAGAATATGGATCAATTTTCCTTCATGAGAAAAGGAAATATTGTTGGGGATCAACCAACAATGGATTACACTTGTGAAAACAATAAATGTGGAATTAAATCAGATAGATAAGTAACTGAAATGATAAATAGCACAGAACAAGAGATACAAGAAACCACCCTGAAAACTTGTATTAAAACTCTTTACAAAAGGAATACAATTGAAGAAACTTCTTTCTTCCACACCTCTCTCAGATGCACACAAGATCTCTCACTAGATCTCTATTCCTCAAGAGCTCTCTCTCTCAAGTACAATCAATTCCAACAACCTGGATTGATGCAACTCAGTACTGTCCTTCAAACATTCACAATGTTCTACTCATACTCACACACTAAGCTAAGAAGATCTTTCCTACATATAGAATTAGGAAACTTGAGCATGCACTTACAACAAACAGTTAAGCCTCTTGAACAAGGGCTCTAAAAACAATCTTGCCAATAATAGAAATGTGAACTTGAGACTACAACTCAAACTCATCATGCAAACACTCGCTTCTGTCCTCGGAAATCGCTTTCTGGACACACAGGTAACCGACGTCGGTTCCTGCCTGTTCACCTGTGACCATCACCAGCCGACCCACTGCCGACGTCGGCACCTCTGCAACTGCACCTGACCGATGTCGGTCGCTCCTGACCGATGCCGGTGTCTATGTAGACCTGAAACTGTTTTGTGTGCTCCTTGGTGAAGCTTTTAGCTCCACACCCTAACAATCTCCCACTTGGAGATAAACAGCTGCACCAGTACCTGTACAGCAACATCTTCTAGCTCCTCCATCTTCAACTCAATCATGAAGACCAACAGAAGTTGAATGAAGATTCAACTTCTCCTTCATAACCGGCTTAGTTAGCATATCAGCAGGATTCATATCTGTATGGATCTTCTCCAGCTTCAACTCACCATCTTCTAATACCTGCCGTATGAAGTGGTACCTTAGCTGTATGTGCTTAGTTCTTGAGTGAAAAGCTGAGTTCTTAGCCAAATGGATTGCACTCTGACTGTCACTATACAATATGCAACTCCCATGCTCCCTTCCAAGCTCTTCCATGAACCGTGTCATCCATATCATCTCCTTGCTAGCTTCTGTGGCTGCAATATACTCTGCTTCTGTAGTTGACAAGGCAACAACCTTTTTCAACTTAGATATCCAGCTAACCGCCATTCCACCTACAGTAAAAACATAACTTGTGGTGCTCCTCCTGCCATCCAAATCACCTACCATATCTGAATCTACATAACCATGTAGAGAAGTATCTGAACCTCCATATCACAAGTGCCTACTGCTGGTTCCTCTCAGATATCTAAGGATCCATTGAACTGCTTTCCAATGTTCCTTTCCTGGATTGGCCATATACTTACTTACAACTCCCACTGCTTGGGTAATATCTGGTCTAGTACACACCATTGCATACATCAAACTTCCTACCACGGAAGAATATGGAACCTTACTCATGTACTCTACCTCATCATGTGAATTAGGACATTGTTCTTTACTCAACTTAAAATGTCCAGCCAAAGGTGTGCTTACCGGTTTAGCATCCTGCATATTGAACTGTTTCAACACCTTGTCCACATAATCCTCTTGAGACAATATCAACCTATGATTTTTCCTGTCCCTCTTAATGCTCATGCCAAGGATTTTCTTTGCTGCTCCCAAATCCTTCATAGCAAACGTTTGAGCTAATTTCACCTTAAGCTCAGAGATATCCTGCATGTGAGATCCTGCAACCAGCATATCATCTACATACAATAATAGAATAATATATCTACCGTTATCAAATCTCTTAAAATATACACAATGGTCAGATTGACACCTACTATAGCCATGCTCAGTCATAAACCTGTCAAATTTCAAATACCATTGCCTAGGAGCTTGCTTGAGGCCATACAAGCTTTTCTTCAACCTGCACACTAACTTCTCCTTACCCTTGACCTCAAATCCTTCTAGTTGTTCCATGTATATTTGCTCATCCAAATCTCCATGAAGAAACCCTGTCTTAACATCTAGCTGCTCAAGATGCAAATCCTCAAAAGCAACCAAAGACAATACAACCCTTATAGAAGTCATCTTAACAACAGGAGAAAAAATCTCACCAAAGTCAATACATGGCTTTTGTGCAAATCCTTTCACTACCAATCTGGCATTATATCTCATCTATCCATCCTCACCTTCCTTCAACTTGTAGGTCCATCTGTTCTTCAGTGTTCTCTTACCAGCTGGCAATTCAACCAAATCCCATGTTTGGTTCTCTCTCAAGGACTCCATCTCCTCAACCATGCCACGCTCCCACTTACTCCTAGACTCCACCTGTAATGCTTCTTCAAAACTCTCTGGTTCTCCACCATCGGTTAGCAATAAATAATATAAAGAAGGAGAATATCTAATTGGAGGCTTACTTACCCTTTCTGACCTCCTAATGGGCGTCTTAGACTCGTTCTCAACACGTTGTCCACCCAAATTTTCTGACAGTGACCGACCTCAGCCACCTGTAGACCTGAAACTGGCCGACACCGGTTCTTCCTGACCGACGTCGGTGCCTTCTCTACCGACGTCGGTCTCTGTATGACCGACATCGGTTTCTATACTGCCGACGCCGGTTCCTAACCTGCCGATGTCAGTCTCTGTGTTTTCCTATAAGTGATTATTTCTTTTTCCTGCGAGCTCATTTTGGACCATTACTTCATCCAATTCTCCATTGCTCTACCCAGATTGATCCAGCTTCCTTATCTGATCAATATACATCACTTTTTCATTGAAAACAACATCACGCCTCCTAATTACCTTGTTAGTTCCTAGATTCCAAAATTTGAAACCAAAATCATCTGAGCCATAGCCAATAAACGTGCACCTCATAGACTTAGCATCAAACTTCTTTCTATTTTCCTTATCTACGTGCACAAAGGCTTCACAACCAAAAACTTTGAGATATGAGAGATCTACCTTTTTACCTATCCATGCCTCTTCTGAAATTCCACCATCCAGAGCTGTAGAGGGTCCTCTGTTAATCAGGTACACTGTGGTGTCAACAGCTTCTGCCCAAAACTCTAAGGGCAACCCAGCATGCAATCTCATACATCTTGCACGCTCCATGATTGTTCTATTCATCCTTTCAGCAATACCATTCTGCTGAGGTGTCCTTGGAACCATCCTTTGCCTATGGATTCCGTGTGTGTAACAATACCAGTTAAACTTAAGACTGCAGAACTCACCGCCATTGTCAGATCTCAAGCACTTCAATCTTCTGCCTGTTTCATTCTCAACCATAGCTTTCCAAATCTTAAAAGTCTCAAAAACATCAGATTTCTTTTTAATACAGTAGATCCATACCTTCCTTGTAGCATCATCTATGAACATAACATAGTACCGTGATCCTCCAATAGAGGCTACCTGAGCCGGTCCCCACATGTCTGTGTGAACAAGCTACAACTTATGCCTTTTCTTAGTAGACCCAATCTTGAGAAAACTAACCCTTTTCTATTTTCCAAATACACAATGCTCACAAAATTCTAGATCCATACTTTTCAAATCTGAAAGCATACCTTTAGACTTAAGAATTGACATCCCCTTCTCACTCATGTGGCCAAGCCTTGAGTGCCACAATTTAGCATCCACATCTAAAGTAGATAATACAGAAGGAGATTTGTTAGTAACACAATTACACAAATAGAGAGTACCTTCTCTCTTACCTCTGGCCATAACAAGTGCACCCTTGGTCACCTTCCAAGAATCTGTTGTGAGAGTTACTGTACAACCCTCATCTCCTAACTTTCCTACAGAAATCAAATTTCTCTTCAAACTAGGAACATGCGTCACATCTCTCAACACCCATGTGTTGCCATTCTACATCTTCAGCTACACTTTACCTTTGCCAATAATCTTACAAGGCTCATCATCCCCTAGGTACACTATTCCAAAATCTCCATGGATATAGTCACTGAAATATTCTCTGTTAGGGGTAGCATGGAAAGATGCACCAGAATCTAATACCCAAGATTCTATATTATTATGCAAAGAGAAAATTAGAGCATCCTGTGCAATACCTGCAACCTTTGCCTCTTCCTTTCCTTCGTGCTGATTCTCCTCCTTAGGCTTTGACCAACAATCTCTGCTTATGTGCCCCAACTTTCCATAGTTCCAGCATTGTGGCCTTCTGCCATTTCTGGATTTGGATCTGCCTCTTCCCTTAGACTTAGATCTTGATCTCCTCTTGCTCCTTTCTTTTTGCCTTCCCCTGCTCTCGAGATTTAAAGCATTCCCAGATGTCTCCTCTGTGCTTTTCCTGTGAATTTCCTCATTCAAGATAACACTAACATTATCCTCTACTTTTAAAATATTCGAAGCAGAAGCAGTATTAGAAACTGCCATTACCAAGCCATGCCAGCTTTCAGGCAAAGAACATAATATTAAAAGAGCTTTTATTTCATCATCAAATACAATATTGACTGAACTTAACTGATTAAAAATACCATGGAAATCATTCAGGTGATTAGAAACATATCCACCTTCTTGCATATGCAAATTAAATAACTGCTTCATAAGATATACCTTATTAGAAGCTGAGGGTTTTTCATACAAATTTGCTAACATAGTCATTAACTCCACCGTTGTTTTTGCCTGTGACAAATTAGATATCACAGTGGATGCTAGACTCAGTCTTATAGACCCCAGAGCCTTTCTGTCAAGAACTTCCCATTCTTCATCCTCCATGTCCTTGGGCTTCTTTGCAATCCCACCTAACGGTAAGTAAAGATCTTTTTGATACAGATAGTCCTCTATCTGCATTCTCCAATGTTGATAGTTCTTGCCATTAAACTTTTCCATTCTCAACTTACTTTCTTCTGCCATTGCTTCTCCCACTCAAATAGAAATCCCTGCAGAAACCCCTGTGAGCAACCTGTAATCCAAACACACTACACAGATCTGAACCACCTGTTAGTGAACCTAAGCTCTGATACCACTTGTTGGGGATCAACCAACAATGGATTACACTTGTGAAAGCAATAAATGCGGAATTAAATCAGATAGATAAGTAACTGAAATGATAAATAGCACAGAACAAGAGATACAAGAAACCACCCTGAAAACTTGTATTAAAACTCTTTACAAAAGGAATACAATTGAAGAAACTTCTTTCTTCCACACCTCTCTCAGATGCACACAAGATCTCTCACTAGATCTCTATTCCTCAAGAGCTCTCTCTCTCAAGTACAATCAATTCCAACAACCTGGATTGATGCAACTCAGTACTATCCTTCAAACATTCACAATGTTCTACTCATACTCACACACTAAGCTAAGAAGATCTTTCCTACATATAGAATTAGGAAACTTGAGCATGCACTTACAACAAACAGTTAAGCCTCTTGAACAAGGGATCTAAAAACAATCTTGCCAATAATAGAAACGTGAACTTGAGACTACAACTCAAACTCATCATGCAAACACTCGCTTCTGTCCTCAAAAATCACTTTCTGGACACACTGGTAACTGACATCGATTCCTGCCTGTTCGCCTGTGACCGTCGCCGGCCGACCCACTACCGACGTCGGTGCCTCTGCAACTGCACCTGACCGACGTCGGTTGCTCCTGATCGACGCCGGTGTCTGTGTAGACCCGAAACTGTTTTGTGTGCTCTTTGGTGAAGCTTTTAGCTCCACACCCTAACAAATACCTTGCTGATTTGGATTGATTTTAGATTCTATTTGGTATACCCAAAGAGTTCCTAGTGTAAATGCATATGAATATGTGTCAGGTATAACCCAGACCTATGTTTAAATAAATTTAGGACCATAAGCAATTGGAATTATTATGTATCCCAAGGATTCTTTCCAACTAACCTTTCTTTACAAGCCTTATAGATCAAAACCAAGTTCATGAAAATGCCATTTATGGCAAGTATTTTTTGTTTGTGTAGGATCGATATGGTTATGCCAAAAATAAACACCACCCATGAATATTTTAATGGTTAAATCTTGTTGAGATGGATGCTTTTTGTGTTGTTCACCATTGGGTTTTTACATAGGATTGGACCTTGGAGTGGTCCTATTTTAAGTAACCTTTGTAGAGCGCCCATGTAAAGATTATGAACTCCACATTTTTGTTCATAATGTTCATTTAGTAATTCATCTCCCTCCTTTGTGTAAGGAATAAAACTTTGGTACTTATAAGGGGATATATTAATCTCCTTTGGATGAATAAGGATGAATGAAGCATATCTATGCACATCCACATATGCATGTGTAAATGAATCATAGTATTTATGAAATACTCTTTATTTTAATGGTGAAAGAATCCCTCTACTAAAAATAAATTACAATTCCAAATCCGAGGGTCTAAATTTTAGCTCATACGTTTTACTTTTGAATTGAATATTAGAATCTTGAAGGGATTCATCATCACGTTGCTTGAAATTGGGCAAATGCGATGATGTAATTTTTGGCACCTTGTGGATATTAAAAGCCATGAATAAAGCATCTTCCAATTAGGAAACAAGGTTAAGGAACCTTTTGATAGGTTATAAAACCAATTATGAGCCTCATCAAAAATGCTCATATGGAATAATTTTAGCAATAGTTTGTCACCATTTTCCCATTGACCAAAAGAATGTACATAGTTAATCATGTGGTATAATGGGTCCTTATGACTCAAAAAGAGAGGTAAATCTAGTAGTTAAAAGTCTTATGGACAAGGATATTGAAGTATACATTATGCAAAAGGTTGATTTTTAAATGAAGTCACATTTACATTATTATTATGGAAATCCATTTACATTTAAAGTATATAAACCTATTTTTTAAGATCCCCAATATTGGTTATCATAGAAAAAATATATTCCATGGAAATAGTGGTGTTCATCATAGTTTTTACCATTGGTTCCAACCCACCACATTTTTAAAATCAAGGCACATGAGTATCATCATCCTCATGGATAACAAGTGCAAGTTCATGATCACTAAATTTAGGATATGTCGATAGTGGTATTAGATCTTCGAATTTTGGTGCTTTTGGTATATCATTTGAATATATTAGACCATTGGAATAATTTGGTGTACCCCCTTTATAATTATTTGATAAATTAGTCATAATTTCCTTATTTATTTTTTATAACATTTGACAGTCATATGAAAGATCATTTTGATCATATACAACTAGTTTTTTGATAGAATGTGCATGAAAGGCCTAATTAAATGACTTGACTTGTTGTTGACTCATGGATTTTTATAAAAATCCCAATCCTTTCCAATTTGTATTACATTTAAGATATGTAGGGTGGGTTATACCTTTCTCATGTTTGCCTAATATTTAGCCTTTGTATCCATATTTTAGTAAATATCAAAGGCTAAAATCATATGATGGCGG